>CAUYQV010051048.1:0-15010 GCA_963574575.1 Galagoides demidoff
CGGTTTCTTTCTTTCTTTCTTTTTTTTTTTTTTTTTTGAGACAGAGCCTCAAGCTGTCCCCCTGGGTAGAGTGCCTTGGCATCACAGCTCACAGCAACCTCCAACTCCTGGGCTCAAGTGAGTCTCCTGCCTCAGCCTCCCAAGTAGCTGGGACCACAGGCGCCCACCACAACGCCCGGCTGTTTTTTGGTTGCATCTGTCATTGTTGTTCGGCGAGCCCGGGCTGGATTGGAACCCACCACCTTAGGTGTATGTGGCTGGTGCCTTAGCCACTTGAGCCACAGGCGCCGAGCCAGGAGATCCAGTTTCTATAAAAAATACAAAAACTATTCAGGCATGGTGACGTACTGGTAGTCCCAGCTACCCAGAAGGACAAGGCAGGAGGATTGCTTGAGTCCAGGAGCTTGAGGTTGTAGTGAGCTATGCTGACGCCACTGTACTCAGGCCGGACAGCAGAACCACGCTTATCTCAAAAGAAAAAAAAATCTGCGTGGAGTGGGCCAGGTGTTGGTTGAGTTTGAGTTCAGAGCCTGTGGAAGGTGTTTTGGGATTCTTAGCAAAGCTTTCCAGCTTTCTGCTAGTATGAGGATTGAATATTGTGTTTGCGCTGTCATACACACCAATATTTTTGCCCACATGTTGCCAGTGTGATTTGTGGAAGAAAAGCTGGAGACAGCGGAACCGAGCAAAGGTGCTGGCTAAGCGGCTGCGAAGGGAAAAAACCGGCAGCCGTGAAAGAAGGGAGGAAAGTTCTTTGTCGTAACTCGGGGTTTTAAGCCATGGGCCCCACCCAGCCAGGCAGAGGCCCAACTCCCAGAGAAGGGGGCGCCCCCGGGACTGGAGTGTGGTGGGATCCCGGCTCACGGTTTCAGCTTCCTATCCCCACCCAAGCCCTGCCTCCTGGCCGCGGCTAGGCCAGGCTTTGCAGGGCAGGACGTGGTGAAGCGCCCTCCCTGCGATCCTCGCGGGAACTGGCGGCCAGAGGTTAAGCTAATATGTTCGCAGACGGTAATGGGAGCTGGATGCCAACGGCCCTGGCTCAGGGGAGCCCAGATTTATGTGTCTTGGAACAATTCCTTCCTCCATTGCATTGACGCCAAGAAAAAAAATAAGTGACTTAACCAAGCCCAGAGTCTACTAATTAACCCGAACCCAGGCGGAGACCTCGACGTGGCACTCAAGATGTAAAATGAGATAGGGAGGAAGAAGCGGCCCGGAATGGACCTCCGGGTAGCCTCGGCGGGGCTTTCTTGGAGGGCAGGGCTGTGAGCGCGGGGCTCGGGGAGCGGTCCGGGGCGCGGCTGCCCCAACGGCCCAGCGGGCCGGGGCGGGTGAGTCACCCCCGCTCTGGGTGGGAGCGGGCAGGGGGCGGGGCGGGGCGGGGCGGGCCTCATCTGCACCCGGAGGATGTGGCGGGTATAAAAGCCCCACCCAGGCCAGCCGGCTCCGCTCGGCAACTGGGGACGCTCGCAGCTCTCGGCGCCCGGCCCAGGTAAGCGGGGCGCGCCCCGCCCGCCCGCTATGGCCCGGGGCCGCTTGCTGGCGGGATACAGAGAGTCCGGGAAAAGAGTCGGGCCGGCCTCTCATGGGCAGGGGCCGCGGGCAGTGGGTCCTATCCGGGGCTGGAGGCTGGAGAGACGGCCCGCACCCCGGGGTCTGCGGTAGGGAGGCAAGGTGTTCGGGGCAGGGGTAAGGGGCCGCTCGCGCCCAGGCCTGGGTGCAGGGCCCGGGGCTGGGGGCCGGGCATTCCCCCAAAGTCCTGGCGGGAAAGTGGGTGCAGCGAGCGGGGGAGGCCCCGCATTCCAGGCGTAGCAGGCACTTGCGAGCGTAGGGCGTGGCCGGCCAGGGAGCTGCCCGTCCGGGGCAGAGCGGTGGCAGTGGGCAGGGTCCCATTGTCCTCCACGCTCAGCCGCGGCTCTGCCGGGCTCTACAAAGTAGCCCCCCCGTCTGTTCCATGTTACTTTACTTGAAAGAAATACGTATTTGCTGAACTTGAACCGACCCGCAGGAGGAAAGCCGTGGGGAGGATGAGGGGCGGGCGTTTTGAGTGGAGCCAGCTCTCCCTCGCAACAAAACGAAAACTCTCAGTTTGTGGTTCCCCTTTGTTCAGATTATCTTGTAGGATAGCAACTTCGGATTTCACTCTATCTGGAATCTCCCACCGGGTTTCTGAAACCACTTTGATCAGGAAGGAAGCGTCCTCCCATGGCTTGTGGGAAGGGCTGTCCTGTTACTTGGGTGATGCGGCCCTGAGTCAGGGGCTGAGGGTACAGAAAAGGGCGTGGCCGCCGGGGCCTCCCCGCGCTCTGCACTCCGCGCAGCAGGTCCCAGGGCCTGAGGACTCAGTGCCGTCACCTGCAGAGGCAGGATCTGTGCAAGTGCCTTGGTAAGGACGCTCCCACCCGACAGGGTTATTGAAGGTTTAAGAAAACATATTCATTCAAAAATAAATACGTAAAGTACACCGAAAACACTTAGGTGGGATACAGATGCACAGTGTCATTTCTGTAGTAAAATAGGCATTTTGAAGCTGTGGGTGTTCTGTGTGTGAAAGACCGCTGGCCTCATGAGTGCACTGCGGTCCTTGCCAACAAACCCTCAGCGCTGGAGTCCTCCGGTCTGGGCCCCAGACTGACTGCTGATGGATTCTGTGCACACGTGTGCTAGAATCTGGAACTTGGATTGGAATGCAACCCGCACTTTCCCACTGAAACAATGTTCTGGAAGATGCTTGGGTTCCCAGGCTAGCCCAGAAAAACCTTTTAACAGGCGCTGTGTCTAAGTACTGCCTCATATGGTGGGGTGTGGGTGGGCGTGGAGAGTTGGAAAGATGAGGAGAAAGAATAAATCACTGAAAGAATTTTCTGGAAGTTTTTGTAAGTTTAAGTCCTGGTTAAATTATTTTAATTAGAAAATTAAGTCTCTGCCCCCTCCACCTTCCCTTTCCCTTTCCCCCTTCCTCCCACCTCCTTGACACACCCCAGTAGCCATCCAGGCTTGTCCACTCGGGGCACATTCCCTCCTCATTACAGAGTCCTCACAGCCAGCCAGAGACCAGCAAATTGAATCAATATTCATTAAGTGAGGAAAGGTCGGTGGTCCAAAAAATCTCCAGGATAAATAGATCTATAATTTATGGAATTTGAGGCTATGGAACCAAGAAGCAGTAATATTCAGGGAAAGCAAAGACGATGTTAGGTGTGATTAGAGCCAAAGAAGTATCCCTTGCAGCCAAGGGTGTTAAGACATTCTTGCTTAGCAATTTCCTCCCTTCTAAGTCCATTTATTATCTAAACGTTTCAAGGTTCTCCGGACGTGTCCATCACATTTGCAGTGAAAGGGTGTGGCCATCATGTACATTTTTTTTTAGTTGGAGGTCTATGATTTGGAGACTGCTTGGATTTTATGATTCCCTCACTGCCAAGTGGCCTGCTCTTGGTCAATGCCCAGGAAGTATTGCTGACTCACTGGCTTTGATTGAGAGCTCAGTCTTGGACTGGAGTCTCAGTCTTAGACTAGAGCCTTCAAATGTAACATCCTACATCTTTGAACTATGAAATAATGATATTGATTGACACAAGGCTCACAGTGATGGCCATTAGTTTCCTGGCTAATTTCTGATTTAAGTAGTTTTCCTGGAAAGGCAGATAGTCTTCTATAATTGTTATTGATTTTGTGGGTTGTAGGCTCTGCCTGCACCCCTGGGCCTAGAGTCTGGCTCTGTTGTGTTGACACAAGCTTTGTTCTCGCTCTTTGCTTGTGTAGGGCTTGGGGCCTGGCTAGCCATTTTTCATTAAAGGAGGGTGGATGTGTCACAAAAGGAGTCCCAGGCTCTAGAGTGCTGTTTTAAACATCCATTTACTCCATGAAATATTAATCACACACTATGTTCACCCACTGTTATAGGTATTCAGCCTATAAGGAGTTACAACAGTGAACAAAACAGACCAAAAATAATAAGTAAATACATAAAATGCCTCTCTTTGGCTCTTAAAAATAGCACAGAAAGAAAGAAATGAGACAAAATAAGTGAATTGTACAGACATTAGTTGGACTTGTAGAGACGTTAATTGCATTAATTGTACAGACATTAATTAGATTTGTCATCTGGCCCAGGCCGGAGTGCCGTGGCACTAACCTTGCTCACTGTAACCACGAACTCCTGGGCTCAGGTGATCCCCCTACTTCAGTCTCCTGAGTAGCTTGGACGGGTGTGTGCCACCATGCCCAGCTAATTTTTCTATTTTTAATGAAATGAGGTCTCATTATGTTGCTCAGGCTGGTGGTCTTAAAATCCTGGCCTCAAATGATCCTCCTGCCTTAGCCTCCCAAGAGTGCTAGGATTATAGGCAAGAGCTACTTCACCCGGACAGATTGGATTTTAAACTTTGTATTTTCCCAAATTGATGTTATTTTCCACACATAGCTGAGGTTTATTTCCTTTTTAATCCAACTTATTTCCTTTTTAATCCAACTGTTCCACAGACCCAAGCATCGTGTTTAGCCCATCTCAGGACAGTATTGTTTGAAGCTATAGGGTCTTAACCTGCTTTCCAGATTTGATTATAGGAATTAAGTAGAAATTGAATGTTCTTACTCTTTTTTTTTTTTTTTAACATATGAGAATCCTTTTCTCATTTTCCCTGGTGCCACACCCTATTCTAGTTGTAGGCCACGCCAAAGGAAATTCCAGTCCTTTAAAAATATTCTTTCCACCCATTCACCGTCTGGTATATTTTTTCTCTTGCTATTGCCAGAGGCAGTCCTCATCTACTTTGTTGAGGAGGCAGGTCAGCAGTAGGGTCAGGAGATGCCCGCACTTGTGCTTCTGGGTGTTTTTACTGAGATTACCACCAAATCTCCCTTCTAGGGTATGCCCTAAAGCGTTTAAATCATCCAAACTTAACCTTGTTAGAGCATAGGTCAGTGATACTCAGGCAGTCTGAGTTCTAATCCCAGGCTTGGTGTGGAAAGCTCTGACTCTAGGGAGTGGCTGTGACCTGCAGCCATTTGTCCATGCCCTTTGTCTCCTTGCCACGCCCCGCCTGCACACTCACAGCCCAGAGGAAGTCTGAGTCCCAAGGCCTCTTGGACATCCTCCTTGCCTGCTTTCATACCTAAAGGAGAGATAGATTACACTCCCGTTGCCCTCTGCATGGAGCTAGGACCCAAGCAGACCCGAAGGCACCCAGGTGTGGGTCAGGGGCTACCTACATATAGTGAGAAAGGCTGCCCCCGGAGTGATCTGCCCAATTTTGCATAGATTTGCAAGGGCTGGGAATTTAAACCTCCAGCTCTGAATGGATGGACCTGGAACTGCATTTGGAACGTTCAATCTGAAGGACAGAAAGAAAATTGAGGGAAGAGTGTGTGCTGGAAAAGAAGAAAGAAAAGACCTTCCAAAAGGGGAAGCCCAGGGTGTGTAAGCCATCCTGAGCTGGGATTGGAGGCCTGTTGTGTGCTGGATGCTGTGTGGAAGCGGGGACTAGTAGGGCAGAGACCTGTAGGGGATAGTGTGAAGACAGCCTTTACACACTCACCCCGCATTCCACGGACACACAGCAGTGGGTGATGCACAGGACAGGGAGGGCTGTGCTGTACCCGAAAGCTTCATTGTGCTGATCGAGATAGAGGTTCCCGGTAGAGGGAACTTGAAAAGGTAGTGGACACTGCTGAGTGTGTTTGGAGGAGGTACCAGTGCAGTCTGACTGGAGGAAGGGTGTGTGTGTGCTTGTGTGTGCTTCTGTGTGTAGAAGGGGTCTAAGGAAAGGTAGGTAGGCAGAGTATGGACAATCTCGACTGCTGAGCCTAGACTTTTTTCTGTAGGCAGCTTGGGCCCTGTTGAAAGAACAGTACGCAGGCCATAAAGTACTGAAATTGAGCTATAGAGTGAAGGCCTGGATTTCCCAGCGCTGAAAGTGCTTCATGCCAGGTGACATCACCCTTCCTGGGGGTCTCCTCCCGCCCACTCCAGCCCCACACTGGGAGACAGGGCAGCGAGGCTATGAGAGCACAAAGCTGCAAACAAATATTGACTCAGCTCAGGCAGCAGAAGGGACAAGATGGAGCCAATGCTCTTGTCTCTCCCGCTCAGTTTGATCAGGCCACTGGGCTGAATTCCAGGAATTCTGGGGTATGGCTCAGACCTGTGACTCAGGCATTAATCAAGACCATAAAACCAAGGGGAAAAGTATGTGCTTTCAAGAAGATTCTGTTGAATAAAGATGTTCTGAGGGAGGGGGTGGGGAGTGGAGTACAGAGGGGACTCCCCTGCGCCCCCAAAAATCTGTGCATTTTTTAAAATTAAAAATTCCAAGGTGGTCTGTAAACTAGTGCCCAGGACAGTGCACAGTGAGGGCTGCGGTGGGGAAACCCACACCTCCGTACTCCTACTCACACTCCATTTTGCTTGAAAATCTTCATTTGAATCATCCAGTCCCTGATTGATTCATCATGGTTGCTAGGGATCTGTTTTGTGGCGACACATCAACACTCCACGTTTAAACCATAAAGTAGGTTTGGCAGGGAGCTGCTGGATTGACTCATTTGGATGGGCAGGCGGAGGCTGTTGCTGCTTGGGTTTGTTTGTTTGTTCACTGGAATAGTATTTGGGCTTTCTGTAGCTGGTTGTTTTAAATTTAGTTCAGTAGAACTTCTAGGTTTGCTTTTGTTAGTTTGTCCCAACCTTCTTGCAAACTTTATTTTCTTTTTGGAGGGGAAGTTAAAACTGCTTCATTGCCCTTTCTTTTATGGTCATTATGCTTTCGAAGTGAAACAACAAAATACAATAAAGTGTGTAGGGTTTTTAAAAAAGGACCAACCTCCCTAGGGCATTTGCAAAACAACTACAAAAAAATAAAAACAGAAAAAAGAAAGAAAATAACAAGAAATGAAAGTAGAAATTTTTCTTTTTAAAAAAACAAACCCTCAAATTATCTTTTAGATAGTCCTCTGTTAAATATAAATGACTTTTTTTTTTCAAAAACTACATAGATTTCCTTAACGTCGAGCTTTGTACTAAGCTTTTCTAGTCAGGCAGTCAGCAGTTTCATTTATCAGTCTTTTCAAGGTAGAAGAAACTGTTCCCTTCATTAGGGTGGAGCCAAGTTATCTATTTTCCCACCCCAGTGATGAATAATTTCAAACCAGTGTGAGGTGGGTGTGGCACTTTCAGTAAGTCTCCGGGTCCCTCTCTAGTTTATTTTCTTAAACAGAAAAGCTTTCCCTTGATAGAGTGTCACTTAAAAGGTGTGTCTCATGGCCCATCCCTCCCTGGGAACGGAAGGTTCTGGTATGCAGAGGTGTTCATCTACAGATTGAATTTGCTGATTTTCTTTGCAAGTTGAAACCGGTTGGCCAACTGGGTGAGGTTGAAGTGTTGGAAAGAGTGATTTGGACTGCCCTTTGCATGTTCCGTAGAGAAATCTGCCAGAAAAGGACTGGTGGTTCCGCTCCTAATGCATTTATGGTTTTTATACTAAGGTGAGGAGTTAGTAGAGGTAGAATTGCCTTGTATGGCCGGTAGACTTCATTTTTTTAATTCTCATACAAAACAATGGGTACACTAAAGTCAGAGTGATTGCTTTCAGTGAGGAACGTTGCCTCCAGGGCAAATGTTTTGGCGAACAGGTAAGTAAAAGTATGGGATCCAAATCACTTTGGTTCTGGGGTTCTCCAGTTTTTCCATGGGCAAGCTGAACTTGCCACCTTTCAAAAACATATTTTTCGGCTCCTCATGGAACACCACCTTGGCCTGGTTCTCAAACCTGTCCTTGTCTTCTCCCACCACCTTGGGCTATCCCTCCCCTTCCAGGCCTCCCTTTGTTTCTTGCCTGGAACCTCTGGTGATGACGCACCTCCTCAGCCCAAGCAGTCAGTATTTCACCGATAAGCCCTGAAGCTGATCTCCCTGGTATTACTTTGATCTTTCTCTCCAGGTCCTAATCTCTTGGAATAAAGAACCGTTGAGGTGAGGTTGAAAGGGCAATGGCGTAGGAGTCAGGGGATCTGGGTTCTTGCTTTGCCTTAGCTACTCAGTCCCTGGGCCAGGCTCTCAGGTCTCTTACAGAGGCATGAGGGGAAGAGAGCGCAAAGGTCCTGGGTTGTGAGAATGTGAGTTTCATATTCTTATATGTGTCTTTTATAGAACTGAATGTAGTTTAGGCCCAGACTGTGCTTGTTATGGATTTGTTGAATACTGCCAGTGTTTGTACCCCACAGTAACACTGCCAGGACTGTCTTTTTTGCTTTCAAGGGTAGCAACATACTGACACATTATTCTCATTAGTCAAATGTACTATATTAAGCTATTGTTTTAACAAATATTATGACTCTTTCTTCTAGTGACTAATCAGTCATATGCAAAATGACTTTGCATTGCCAGGGGATTTGATGGAGGAAATAAACAACGGCCATACTTTTTTTCCTAAGGTGAAAATATATTTGCCATTAAACTCGCATGGACTACGAAATACATGGTCAGGCTTCATGGCTTGTACCTGTAATCCTAACACTTTGGGAGGCCAAGGCAGGAGGATTACTTGAGGCCAGGAATTGGAGACAAGCCTGAGCAACATAGCAAGATCCCATCTCTATAAAAATGTACTAAAATTAACCAGGTGTGGTGGCCGGTGCTCATAGTCCCTGCTACTTAGGAGACTGAGGCAGGACGATCACTTGAGCTTAGGAAATTTTTTTTTTTTGGTCGGGGCTGGGTTTGAACCCCACCACCTCCGGCATATGGGACCGGTACCCTATTCCTTTGAGCCACAGGTGCTGGCCTTGAGCTTAGGAATTTGAGGCTGCAGTGAGCTATGATCATGCCCATTGCCCTACATGCCTGGGCAATAAGGTGAGACCCTGTCTTTAATGAAAAAAGGAAGGAAGGAAGGAAATAGAAAATATTTACATGGCTATGAAAGGTATTCCGTGGGTTAAGGGCAGCCTTCGTGGATGTTGTTTTGTGGCAATTATGACTTTGTGGTTATCGTGAAATTTTTGCTTCTTCTGCAGAATGATTATAAGTGATATAAATATTACTTATGCAAAGTAGCGACTCATTCTTTTCATGTTTATTTAGCACCTAGAGTATGCAAAGATATTTTTAATTAAATGCCCGAGGGACCCTGGGACTCTCTAGGGAAGACAGGTAAACCACATTCCCTGCTGTTTTGCATTGCACTTCAGAATTCCAATACTGGGCACATGGGGAGCAGGCTCGGGACCTTCTGGTGTTGCTGAATGGATGAATGGAATAGTCTCAGAAGGTGCTCTGGGTGAAGGCAGGGGGGAGATCTGTGACATGGGGGCGGTGGTGACCCTGTTGGAGCAGGCGTCAAAAGTAGTGGTGACAAATGAGGCATGGGCAGGCTCCATACAGCCAAGAAAGTGAGAGGAAGATGATGTGGGAGGAGACAGGAACCAAGGGGAGAGGTGAGTAATAGTCTGGCCCCACTCTGCTTTTGCATGAGGTAGGTAGAAAGAGCTGAGGCTGAACTCTGAAGCTAATCTTTGCAGGCTGGGCTGGGGTCAGAGAAAGCCGCGAAGGATTGATTGTGAACTATTTTGGCAAGATCGAGTAGAGATTGATTGATAGTGGCACGCAGGACTGATCTGATGCAATAGTGGCACAAGTGTGAATGGTGAACTGGAAAGGACACTCTGTAGAGCTTTAAAAAGGCCCTATTATTTGCCTCCTCACAGTCTTGTGACTGTGGGATAAAAATTAACATAAACTAAGTGTGTAAAGTAGCCTATCAGGCTGTCTTTGATCTGTGCAGGAGTGAAGTGTCCTCTGTGGGACATGGCTGGGAAGCTGTGTACAAAGCCAGTGCTCAGAGGTTGAGACAACACAGCGAAAACTTACTGGGCTTCCAGTCGAGATGTCTTAAACATCAGAACCAGTGTGTGGGCTCGGCACCTGTGGCTCAAGTGGCTAAGGCGCCAGCCACATACACCTAAGGTGGCGGGTTCGAATCCAGCCTGGGCCCACCAAACAACAATGACAGCTGCAACCAAAAAATAGCCGGGTGTTGTGGTGGGCGCCTGTAGTCCCAGCTACTTGGGAGGCAAAGGCAGGAGAATTGCTTGAGCCCAGGAGTTGGAGGTTGCTGTGAGCTGTGATGCTACAGCACTCTACCCAGGGGGATAGCTTGAGGCTCTGTCTCAAAAAAAAAAAAAAAAAAGAACCCGTGTGTGATACCTGATTTCATAAATAAGTGGACTTTAATCCATGCATTGGGAGTGGAAATAACTTCTATTTGCTGGCTCCCAGTGTTTTGCTTTACTTTTTGGCATTTTTATTTCTTAGCTGTTTACAGTAATGACTAGAATTCTGCAAGGCAGATAATAACGGTTTATACCTAGCCGCAGACCTAGTCCAGTTCTGACTGAGTCCCAGGAGTGATGGTTAAGGCCAGGATTATGTGGTTCAGTATCCTAGGAAATTCAAATCTACTTCAGTAATTCTCAGGCTGAAGTGTACTGATGAGACCCTCTAGAACATTTCTGGTCCAAGTTGAAGGTGGAGATTTGTTGCTGTGTCAAGGAAGATTCAAACTTGTAGGTCTTGACATAAGGTGTTTCAGGCTTCATCTGACCTGGCTAGGTTTTTGGATGAAGATTGGATGCTGGCTCTATATGATATCTAGACCAGCCCTGCCCAGTAGCAGTAGAATGCAAGTTATATGTGTATTAAACAGCCACATTAAAAAAAGGAAAAATGTGAAATTGAATACTGTAATTTTAACCCAATCTACCCAACTTATCATATTTGCAATATATAACTAATATAAAAATACTTATTTATATATATTTATTTATAAATATATAATATTAAATATGATTAAAATTTCTGTTTCCTAGGCTGGAGTGCAGTGGCGTGAGCACAGCTCACTGCAACCTCAAATTCCTGGGCCCAAGGGTTCCTCCTGTTTTAGCCTCCTGAGTAGCTGGGACTACAGGTGCACAACAACACACCACCTAATTTTTTTAATTTTTTTGTAGAGACGAGATCTCACTCTCTTCCCTAGGCTGTTCTTGAACTCCTGGGTTCAAGCCTTCCTCCTGCTTTGGCCTTCCAAAGTGCTGAGCTCACAGGGGCAAGCCACTGCACCAACCAGTGTAAAAGTTATTAATTAGAGATTTTATGTTCTTTTTTTTCCATAGTATGTCTTCAAAATTCAGTGTGTCCTTGCACACTACAGCACATTCTAGTTTGAACTGGCCGCAATTCCAATGCTTGATGGCCACAGGAGGCTGGTGGCCACTGTATTGGGTAGTTTAGCTACAGAGCAAAACTTTGCTTTAATAACCTTTAGTTTTTTAGGGCAGTTTTAGGTTCACAGCAAAATTGAGTGGCAAGTACAGAGAGCTCCTGTATGCCCCCACCTCCTCACGCACACAGACTCCCCCCTGTTGACACCCTGCACCAGAGTGGGACACATGTATTTGTTATAATCAGTGAATCTACACTGGCAATTCATTATCTCTAAGAGCTTGTGGTTGACATCAGCACTCACTCTTAGTGTTGTATGTGGCTTTCAACAAACATACAATGACACGTGTCTATCGTTATATTATCATACAGAGACATTTTACGGCCTTAACAATCTGTGGTCCCCATATTCATCTCTCCCTCCCCCGCCCCCTGGCAACCCCTGACCTTTTTACTGTCCCTATAGTTTTGCCTTTTTCAAAATGTCATCTCTTGGAACCGTGCAGTATGTAGCCTTCTCAGATTGGCATCTTTCACAGTATGTACGCAAGGTTCCTCCACGTCTTTTTGTGAGTTGATAAGCTTATTTCTTTCCCATGCTGGATAATATATTCCATCATCTAGATGTGTCACAGTTTATTTATAGTGCAAGGCTTTTGACAAATCAGAATTATACACATGGATGGGACGTGTCGGGAAGGGGCACCAGTTTGAGAGTTGTAGGAGTGGGGCTAATTGGGATATCTTTGACTGAGTGACTTTCCGCCCTGCCTAGCAAGCTCCCATGAGCACCAGGAAGAGAGGGGTGGAGGCTCAGGATGAAAATCTTGCAGAAATACATCGCTAACTGTAAATAAAGGCGAATCGCCTCCTTCTACATCCCCCTGCCGCCTACAGCGCACGGGGCCTAGAATGTGCTTAGTCAAAAATGTTCCTATAAGTTGGCAAACGTCTATCTCAAATACTCTCTCCTAATCGGTTTTCTGAAAGTATTTAAACTGAACAAACCGAATGGAACAGAAAGCCGGATTTGCATGTGTACGGTGTTTTTTGATCAAAGCGTAAGAAGCAAAAAGAAGCTGCGGTTGGAATGCCCTTCGTATTTCTGCTCTATTTTGTTTCGTATTGGGGTGATTATGCTGAACGACCCGTCTTGTGTCAGTGGAGATACATTTGCTGCCAGCTGAGCACTCCTTGTTGGCAGAGGTTGTGTCGATTCCGAGAACTGTAAGGTTGCAGAGCTGGAAAGCCAATCTATCAGGCCATTGTCTTCCTGCCCCATTAAACATATTAACTGGAAGATGACTTCATTTCAGCCATTTTGAATCGTAAACACAAGGGATTCAGTCCTTTATGGAATGAGTTAAGGTCAGAGAATCTGGCCATTGTCTTTCTCGTAAACAGTTTAGTATCTTCCAAGCATCCCTGGACTGAGAAAATAATTGTGGCTAGTAACAAAGGTTTCCAGTTAGCAACAGGCCAGAGTGCAAATGATCCTGATTTCAATTCACACCTGTAGCTTTCAGGTCTTTCTCCATATGTTCAATTACTTGTGATAAATTCAGAAGCAGTGGCTGGTTTGACGAGCTTAACACTTTTCGTGAGAAGTGGATGGTTCGGTTTTATCCTGCTTGAACAAGTTGTATGAGCTGTGGGGAACATTTTGTTTTTTTGCATTCACAAATCACTCTCCTCGGGTTTTTTTTAAACAGTACATGAAAGACCAGCTAGTTTAGTAGTCCATCCCCACCTAGGGGAAACCATCTCCCCGCTTTCGGTTTCTCAAGCGTAAGATAGGAATTGCAAAAGATATTAGAGTATTTGCAAAAATTACTCTAATATCCTCAGATGAAATGGTCCAAGAAGCAGAAATTAGTATAATGAATCACTGTGCATGGAGGGAGGGAAAGCCTCTTCTAAAGACTTTTTGTACTTTTTTCCAGCTTCTTTCAAAATGTCTACTGTTCACGAGATTCTGTGCAAGCTCAGCTTGGAGGGTGACGTAAGTATATCATTTTCACTTTATGTAATTTGTGCGGATTGGATATCTCTCTGGATAACTGGGCTACTCTTTCCTCGTACACCTAAGGAAAATGGGGACACAACTCAGTCAGTCATTATTTGGTTCTCCCAAACAGCTCATTACTTGAGCTGTTCCTAGTAGTTGAATTTGAAGAAAATGTCATGGCCTAGAAACTTTTTTGGCATCGCATTAAAATTGGACAGAGTTAGTGACACTAGGGTGGCTGGAATTTTATCCTGCTGTCCCTGTCAGTGGTAATAATTGCTATGATGATACATAGCAATGTCATGCCCTTGGATTTTATTAATGGTTGGCATCAGCTATAGCCATATCAAAAATGATTCTGCATCTTCTGGGCTTCTTACAGTGCTCAGGGAATTTTTCCCGATAAAGTCCTGTAATTATTTATTTATTTAAAAATTTTTTTTAATTTCAACTTATTACTTTGAAGGTTTTTTTTTTATTACTTCTTCCTCCTGTAGTGTTTTCTTGCCCCCCCGTGTAGTTGGGATCACAAGGTCCAGCTGTCTCGTTGTCCTGTTGTTGTTGTAGAGACGGGGTCTCACTCTGGCTCAACTGGCTCAGGGGGGTCTTAGCTGGTCTCGAACCTCTGAGCACAGGTGATCCGCCCGCCTTGGCCTCCCATAGCGCTGGGACAACAGGCGGGAGCTACCACGCCCGGCCAATTTTTTATTTTTTAACTTAGCACATGGAAAAGGTTTTTTGAAAGATCTAGGACTTTTTTTGTTTAAAGCAAAATAATGAAACTATCATAATTTATCATGTTTCCTTTTTTGCATTGACTATCAGGGAGCTCAGAATTAAATTTAATTGTCTTTGGCAGGGAAAATATGCAAACCTGGAAATTCTGATGTATTTTTTTAAGCAAGACGTTAAAAATTTTTAAGCCATATGTTAGACGATAAGTGATTTAAAATATTCATATTATTAAGTAGAATCTGAATTATGGATACATTAAAATAATAACACTATACATCTTCCAGGTCATTTTGGATGAAATGGCTTTTGCAACAAATCAGCACTGACGCTGGTTTATAGCTATATCCTGCAGATATTTCAAAATATGCTCTTGTTGAAATTAAAGTGGGAAGAAGCACTCAAGAGACAGTTGGTAGTGATTTGGGTCACATGCCACAAAACCCTGTGTCTTGTCTGTGGGCCGTGCTATCACATGTACAGATAAACAGAGTCCGTGCAAACACAGGTTGTTCAATGCACACAGCCTGCATAGTTTTTAACAGTCTTTCCTCTTCTTGGAACTTGTGCACGCTGTTTTTGGTAATAGTACATGTGCATGTTGAGGTCTGGACAAGTCCAGGTGCTAAATAATTTATTTCTCTAATATATTTAATCATTAGATTGTTGGTAATATCAGATTTCACGAGGCTTTTCCTGCAGACTATGAGGTTTCTTGACTCCAATATGATACATTTCTCGGCTTCGAGGATGGAAATAGAAAATGTCACATATTCCCCAATATTTTGAGGGGAAAAAAAAAAAGATCACCTTTGCCTCCATAATTTGATTTTCAGACAAATAAATTTTATACGTAATAAGTTTAGTCTTCCATTTAATTTTGCTTCCAGGCTCGGCGCCTGTGGCTCAATCAGCTAAGGCGCCAGCCACGTACACCTAAGGTGGTGGGTTCGAATCCCCAGCCCGGGCCCGCCAAACAACAATGATGGCTGCAACCAAAAAATGGCCGGGTGTTGTGGCGGGCGCCTGTGGTCCCAGCTACTTGGGAGGTGGAG
>CAUYQV010051049.1:0-91778 GCA_963574575.1 Galagoides demidoff
AGGAGAGTCCAGGCTTGGGCTTGGCCCGGGCCTGAAGGCTCGTCCTTGGCTTGCGTGCCAGGAGAGTCCGGGCTTCCCGGGGCCTGAATAAAACTCACCTCTTGCTTCTTACATCGGAGTGTGTCTTGGACTGTTTGCTGGAGGTCACCTGGGAGAATTTTCGGGCATAACAGTCACCTATGAAGCATTCTGGCCAACAAGGTTAACATGAAACAAATCAAGCTTCAGCCATTTGCAGGTAACTGTGTTCAGGGAATGCCCCCCACTCCAGTCACTTCTTCTCCTTTAGCAATATTCTTTTCACTTGCCAGAAGTCACATAGCTCCTACATACAGCTTTTCTGACTTAATGTTAATCTTTACCCCAGGTATTCAGGTTTACCTTGTTAAAGATACTTTATAAATGAAGCTGCTTCCACAGTTCAGTGCTAGTTGGCTGGCGCACTTCACCATCCCATCCCATCCCATCCCATCCCATCCCATCCCATCCCATCCCATCCCATCCCATCCCATCCCATCCCTTGTCTCTTGTGTGTTTTATGTTTTCTCGGTCCTCCTCCTTCATTTCCCACCATTTCCACTCAGGATATCTCCCCCTCCTCCAGCTGGTTTGCGAAAGGTGGCACCCAAACAGGAACCTGAGTATGGAAAAGTAAGTTCAAGCAGGTGAGGGTATACTCTCCACAATTCCTGCTCTGGTTCAAACGGGGACCAGGATACAGAAAAGTGAAACTGAGCAGGAGAGGAAATCCCCTGTGAGAAGAAAAGAGTAAAACTGCACAGTGGATAAGCGTTTTGGGGGGGGGTAATCATAGCCTGGAGTAATAAATTATGAGACAGTCAGGCTCAAAGGAGTGAGAATTGCTAAAATATGTTTAAAAGTTGGCAAATGGAAAAATCTGTATGTCTATGTGTTTGTATGTGTCATGTGCCTGAGATATATTTACCTGGAAACTGTAGTCCAGGTGCAGTGGCTCACACCTATAATTCTAGCACTCTGAGAGGCTAAGGCGGGTGGATTGCTTGAGCTCATGAGTTCGAGACTAGCCTGAGCAAAAGTGACACCCCCCATCTCTAGTAAAAATAGAAAAGCTGAGGCAAGAGGATTACTTGAGCCAAAGAGTTGGAGGTTGCTGTGAGCTATGGTGTTACAGCACTCTATTCAGGGTGACAGCTTGATACTGTCTCACAAAAAAACAAAAAACTAGAAACTATAAGGTTAAGGTCAAAACTATAAACTTTAAGGTTAAGATTCAGTTAGAATCTTTTTTTACACTTTGTTCAGGAAGTTTCCCAAGGAAGGCACTGTTAACGCCACTGCCTTTGTGGCACTGAAGCAAAGAGTTAAAATCTTCATTTACATCTCCATTACAAAAGACCCTTGCACAAGGTCAAGACCAAGAAGAATGTCGAGATGGCTTTTCTTACTTCCCAGTACTAGAAACTACAGATCAACAAGGCAGCCGTATTAGGGAACATCAGCCACTTTCTCTTAAAATCCTTAAGGAGTTAAAACAAACAGATACTTTAAGTAATGAGGCTCTCCCTCCTAATGAGTGGAAGTCAGTTGCTAAGGCTTGCCTTTCTGGAGGTGATTATTTGTTATGGAAATCAGAATGGGCCCATCAAACTGACAAAAAGGCAGAAACAGACAAAATAATCTTCCTTTTACTGTAAGAATATGTAAGATACATTGTTAGGTGAAGAAACTCAGGCTTACAAACTTGGAGGAAAAAAAAAAAGACAAGTGGTATCTTTTGCAAGATCTTAGAGCCATTACAAAACAATGAATTTAATGGGGTCTTTTATCTGTTGCTAAAGCTTTTCTCTCGGGAGGAGAGGGTATGTTTGTGTTTTTCCTAGAACAGCTGACAGCCCTCGCTGGCTCCCAGAATGGTTAGTCAGACCCAGAGCCAGAAGAACTTCAGAATGAGGAGTGTAAATATGAGACAGAATGCTCTTCCTCCTTGGATAAAGACCTTGAATCCCAAGAAGTTTGTTAATTGGAAATATTTATATGACTAAGGCTGAACATTAGATCTACTTTAAATTGCATACATTGTAATTTGTCTAATTGTGTTAATCATTTTAATCCTTTTTGTGCTATTGCTGTGATTGAACAACTTTCTTTTGCTATGTTACCTATAAATTTATCTCAACCTTGGCGTGATGAATCAGTCTTCTGCAGAGTCGGAGTCAAACAATTCCTCCCACTAAAATTGTTTGTTCACAAATTGTAAAAAATAAAACAAAAAAGGATATGTGGAGAAGGGGCTGTACAGCTGTATGGTGGCTGGGCCCTCACAGCCTAGGGAGGCATTCTGAGAATGACCCACCCCCCCAGCCACTTCTCCTTTAAGAACTTTCTTTACACCTGCCAGAAGTCAAGTAGCCCTTACATACAGCATTTCCTCCTTAACGTTAATCCTTATCCCAAAGTGTTAAGAATTACCTTGTTAAAGATTCTTTATAAATAAAGCTGCTTCTACAGTTCAGGGCTTGCTGGCTGACTGGTTGGTTGGCTGGTGGGCACACACGTGTGCCATCAGCTCGTCCTCTCCGTCCCATCCTATCTTTTGTCTCTTGTGTTTTATGTCTTTTTGTGTCCTTCATTTCCCACAATTTCCCAGGATATCTCCCCCTCCTTGCGCTGGTTTGCAAAAGGAAACCTAGGGAATAAGTGAACAAGTTTCATGACACCATAAGGAAACATCCTAATCCAGATATGAACTTCCTCTGACATCAAAAACTCTGCAGAGTTTTTTTTAGATTTAAAATGACTGCAGGGGTGGTGCCTGTGGCTCAGAGGAGTAGGGCTCCAGCCCGGCGTGCTGGAGGTGGTGGGTTCAAACCCAGCCCCGGCCAAAAACTGTTAAAAAAAAAAAAAAAGACTGCAAAGATAGAGCATCCAAATGCAATAGGTTATCTTTGACTATCTTTATTTAAATAAAGATATAAAAACAATTGACAGAGGGGATATTTTAATATGGCCAGGATATTAGATGATATGGGTTATTAAGTGTGAGAATATTGTGCTTAAGTAGGAGGATTTCTTCATTCTTTAGGGATTTAATGCTATGTATGTATTTTGGTGTATAGTTCATGGTAACTGAAACTTTCAAATGACTCAGCAAAAACAGATAATTTTATATATTTACTCATTGTTTGAAAGCTCAAATTATCCAAAATTGAGACACGCAGAGAGAAAGCAATTATATATGTTTGAAGTTGTTCAAAATAAAGAATTAGGAACAAACATCAGTTAGGACTTCTTAGTGGCACATTGCCTAAATGCACGTCGGGCCCTTTCCTCCATGCCTTTCTCCCAATTGTAGAAGAGAAATAAAATTTTCAAGGAGAAAGATTAAATCTTTGGAAGTAACAGTAACAAAATTGGGGGAATTAGAAAACAAATGGGCAAATTTTGCCATCAGAAAAAGAATTGCAACTAAAGCCAGAAATGGGAGAGTCCCATAGGTAGACTCACGCCCACGAACTTCAGAAAGGGTCTAGAATTGAAGGTATATTGGTGACATTGAATAGGGCCGTGAAGAATGAGGAAAAAAAATCCCAAAAAGAAGCAATTAAATATCCACATTCTATCCTTGACTTTCTACAGATGATTGCGTGACCCTATACCTTAGCAGAAGATTGAAATTTAACTGTATGCAGAAAATAAACTAGAGGGATTGGGTATGGAGGCACCAAGCATATATAAGAGCTGGTGCAGGCAGTGAAAACTAGAGGTAAAATTAAACAATAAAATCCTATTAACCTCTTTTGCTCTCTCAGCTTCTACAATGGTGGCAATCAGAGAAGTATCTCCCCTTCATAAACACAAAAGATTGGGAGATTTATTTATGGGGGAAACACCTGGCCAAGAAAAAAAAAGCTGCAGGATATTAAAATTTCGTGATCTTCAAATGAAATAGATTTACAATTTCCTGTTTACCTAATGAAATAAGCCAAATATAATACTCCTCTACACACAAAGCTTCCAAACAGCATTGTAGTGTCTCATTCTAAATATAAATACACAGCCAAAGATCACCAGATACCTAAAAAATGCTTAACCTAAGAATGGCATAAATCAAAAAGAGAAAGCAATAAGGATGAATAGAAATCTATTTATAAATTCTTTCAGTAAATGTGAATGGCTTGAACTCCCCACTCAAGACATATTCAATGAATAATAAAATGCAGCCAAGCATTTTCTGTCTCCAGAAAACACACCCAACTTACAAGGACTCATCTAGACTCCAGGTGACAGGATGGAAAACAATATTCTATGCAAATGAAAACCAAAAGAAAGCTGGTGTAGCCATTTTCATATAAGATAACAGATATCAAATCAGTGAAAGTAAAGAAAGTCAAAAAGGATCATATAAGGGTGAATGGAACAATTCAATGAGAAGACTTAACAATCCTAAATATTTATGAACCTAATGAAGGAGCACCTAGATTCATATAGCAAATACTGCTTGATTTAAAATGATAAACAGAAGCTCTATAATTCTGATGAATTGAACACCCCACTGGTGGAACTGGGCAGATTCTCCAAACAGAACGAACCAAAAAGACCTAAATGTAACTCTAGAAAAAATGTACCTAACAGACATTTATGGAAGATTCTACCCCCCAAACCAGTGAATATATGTTCTTCTCATTAGCTCATGGAACATTCTCTAAAACTGATCAGATCCTAGGCCACAAACTTATCTCAACAAATATAGAAATTTGCAGGGAGAATGGGACAGAAGACCCCATTCTTGGCAGGGGAAAACACCTTCATAAAAGGGGAAAAACAGAGAAATAAGCTGAGCTAGGTGGAACAAAAACAATTTAGCTAGATTACTTTTAATATGACAGTTGAATTACTTGTCTGGAAGTTTTTGCTTTTACTAGAAGCCTGGCCTGTAAGGGATACAGCTTACAAATACTCCTACTGGGTCTGTAAGCACTCTGAAGAACAATGGTCATAGCAGGAACTTCATGTAAGGCCTGGGAAGGAACATTAACCAGACCAACCCCTGTCCAGTCAACAGTCATTAACCTTCCAGAAGCAAACACCCATTGTGGGGATTTGTGTGATGGCCAGGGCAGAGATCAAGGGAACAGGTAAGCCCTGACATATGGGCAGGAGGGCTTGTACCATAATCCACGGAGGGAAATACCTCCAGGTAGAGATAAGGGGAAAAGTTCCTCTTTTCCACCCATTCTTCAGAGGAGAACTGATGCCCCTGCATCTGCTCTACAAAGAAACTAGAGGGTTCTAATCTCCCCCAAAGACCTGACCACAAACAGGAAGCTGCCCACACACAAGGCTCAGGTTCTGAATTTCCCAAGGCTACCCAGACCCTTAAAGTTAATGATTATAGATAGAATAAGAACTAACATGCTTACCCATAGAAACTGCTGATGTTTTTGTTCCCTTTCTCAGCTTAACCCCTCAGCTAGACAAGAAAATAGCCTTCAATAAAAGCTGGGTGAAAGAAGCACTCAGGACCACTTGCTGAAGCCCCACAAGCCAGCAATGGACTCCTATGCCCACTCTTTAAAACTCTATTCTGTGTGTCCTGTCTCTATCTCTCACCACTTGTAATTTCATTTTTTCCCAGTTGACTGCAGCCATTTCCATGGGTCTTAATGGACCCTGATCCTAGGTCAGGACCCTGGCAGAAATTATACCATGTATCTTCTCAGATCACAGTGGAGTAAAACTAGAAATCAATTCCAACAGAAAATACTCATTTCTACACAAAGTTGTGGAAACTAAACAATCTAATGCTGGATAATAGTTGAGTCAAGGAGGAGATTAAGATGTAAATCAAAACCTTATTTGAACTACATGATAATGGGGATACAAGCTATCCAAATCTGTAGTCCTGAGGATATAGCAAAAGTAATTCTGACAGAAAAACTCATAGCCTTAAATGCCTATATCCTAAAGATAGATCACAAATCAACAATCTAATGACTCATTTCAAGGAGCTGGAAAAGGAAGAACAAACCAATCCCAACCCCCAAAGAAGGAAATAAATAACCAAGACCAGAGCAAAATTAAATGAAATTGAGAACAAAATAATTATACAGAAGATTAATAAAACAGAAAGGTTAGTTCTTTAAAAAGATAAACAATATAGATGGGCCTTTGCTAGATTAATTAGAAACAGAAAATAAAGGACTCTACTAAGCTCAATCAGAAAGGAAAAAGGAGAAATCACAAATGATATCATGGAAATACAAAACATCACCTCTGAATACTATAAAAGTCTTTATGTTCATAACCTTGAGAACAGAAGAAATGGAAAAATTCTTGGAAACATACAACCTCCCTAGGCTCAATCTGGAGGAAATAGAACTCATGAACAGACCAATATTAAGCACCAAAATTGAAGCAGTAATAAAAAATATTCTGATAAAAAAAAAGTCCTGGACTACATGGTTCACACCCTAATTTGACAAAATCTACAAAGAACTTATACTACAGAAATTATTTCATAACATTGAGAAGGAAGCAGTCCTTCCCAACTTGTTCTATGAAGCCAATATCACCTTGATACCAAAGCCAAGAAAGGACAGAATAAGAAATAAAACAGACCAATATCCCTTATGAATAGAGATGCAAAAATTCTCACCAAAATCTTTGCAAGCTGAAATCAGCTGTACATCAAAAAAATAATTCACCACAACCATGTTAGCTTTATCCCAGAGATGAGAGAATGGTTCAAGATACACAAATATATAAATATAATTCACCACATAAATAGAAGCAAATCAAAGACCATATGATACTTCAATAGATGCAGAAAAAAAATGACAAAATTCAGCATCCCTTTATGAGAAAGACACCTAACAAAATAAGCATAGATGGGATATACCTCAAAATAATAAAAGCTATACATGAGAAACCTACAGCCAACATAATGCTGAATAGGGAACAAATGAAAGCATTCCCACTTAAAACTGGAACCACACAAGGTTGATCACTATCACTACTTCTATTTAACATAATTCTGGAAGTCCTAGACAAAGCAACCAGACAAGAGAAGAAAATCAAGCATATCTAAATGGGAAGGAAAGGGGTCAAACTATTACTCTTTGATGATAATATGATTTTTTTTTTTGACAGAACATGACTATGTCACTCTAGGAGTCAGCGGTCCTCAAACTTTTTAAATAGGGGGCCAGTTCACTGTTCCTCAGACTGTTGGAGGGCCGGACTATGGACCCGGGATGAGTCAGCTGCTAAGCAGGACAGGCAGCTGTAGCAAAAACTCCTGGTGGGCTGGATAAATGTCCTGGGTGGGCCGCATGTGGCCCATGGGCCATAGTTTGAGGACCCCTGCTGGGTAGAGAGCTGTGGCATCAACAGCCCATAGCAACCTCATACTCTTGGGCTTAAGGGATTCTCTTGCCTCAGCCTCCCAAGTAGGTGGGAATACAAGTGCCTGCCACAATGCCTGGCTATTTTTTGATTGTAGTTGTCATTGTCGTTTGGCAGGCCTGGGCTGGATTCAAACCCACCAGCCTCAGTGTATTGGCCAGCATCCTAGCCCTGAGCTACAGGCACCAAACCAACAATATGATCTTATGTCTAGAAAACCCCAAAGAATCAACCAAAAGAATTGAGAATTTGTAAAATAAATTTGACAAGGTCTCAGGTTATAAAATTAAGGTATACAAATCAGTAGTTTTCATATACACCACAGAAGTTGAACTGAGAATCAAATCAAAGAAGCAATACCTTTCTCAACAGCAACAGAGAAAATAAAATACTTAGGAATATTTAACTAAGGAGGTGAAAGACCTATAGGGTCTCCCTCTCTATAGGGAGAATTATGAAACCCTGAGGAAGGAATTACAGGATATATAAACATTAAAAAACATATCATTCTCCTGGATTGGGAGCATAGATGTTGTTAAAAATGGCTATACTACCCAAAGTGATTTATAGATTCAAAGCGATCCCCATTAAAATACCAATGTTATTTTTTTGGAGATCTAGACATAATAGTACTATGCTCTGTATGGAACCAGACAAAACCTTGAATTGCCAATGCAACATTACACAATAAGAACAAATCAGGAGGCATGACTTTACCAGACTTTAAGCTATACTACAAGGCTATAGTAATCAAAATAGCATGGTACTGGCATAAAAACAGAGACAAAGACCTATGGATCAGAACAAAGAACCCAGATATGAAACCATCCTCATCTTGCTATCTGATCTTTGAAAAAGCAGACAAAAACATACACTGGGAGAAAGAATCTCTATTCAGTAAATGGTATTGGGAAAATTGGATAGCCACACGTAGAAGACTGAAACAAGATCTGTACCTGTCACCACTACAAAAATTAATTCATGGTGGATAAAAGACTTAAAACCTAAGGCATGAAACCAGAAGAACTCTTGAAGAAAATTTTGGAAAAATTCCTAGAGATATTGGCCTAGGCAAAGAATTTATGAAGGAGACCCCCAAAAGTAATTATAGCTACAACAAAAATAAATGGGACCTGATCAAATTAAAAAGTTTCTGCAAAGCCAAGGAACGATCAAGAGAGCAAATAGACAACCAACGGAAAGGGTTAAATTATTTGCATGCTATTCATCAGATAAAACAGTGATTACCAGAAACTTAAGCAAATCAACAACAAAAAAATCAAACAGCCCCACTAACAATTGCCAAAAGGCATGATGAGAAACTTTTCAAATGAAGATTGATACTAAAGGACAACAAACACACAAAAAAATGGTCAATGTCTTTAATCATTAGGGAAATGCAAATCAAACAGGTATAAAAAACACTGTCTGGGTGAAGGGCACACTTACAACTTTGACTCAATCTGTACAAAAGCAAATCGTGTAACTAAAATGTGTGTGCCACAGTAATATTTTGAATTTTTTTTAAAAAAAAGGGAAGTCCAATAAAATTTTAAAATGCTGTGATCAGAAAGGAACAAAGGAATTTTAAAAAAATAATAAATTTTCATATATCTGAAAGAAAATAATACATTTTCATATATCTGAAAGAATATATTATATTCACGAAACAAGAACATGGGGTATATAACTTTCTAAATTCTCTTGTGTTTAGAGAACATAAAGAGGGCTTGGAAAATATGATTAATAAAAGTCTCAGGAAGTGAAAACAGAGAAAATGGAGTGAAATAAGCCATCGAGGAATTAATCTAAGAATGTTTCCATGAATGAAAAGATCAAAATAGACAGATCAAAATACCCACTAAATAGATGGTATGATTGAAGCAAGAACTTTCAAACCAAGGAACATTCTTATAAAATATCAGGATACTTACAACAAAGAGAACATGCTAAAGATTTCTTGAAAGAAAGAGGTCATATCAGGTATCAGAGTGACATCAGATTTTGAGTATCTGATACCACATATATGAGACAAATTCCACAAAATAATGTTTGAAAGCCTCAGGTAAAGTTTTTGGGCCACATTCTGTCCATAAAATTTCACATGTGATAGGAAAGTTATCAGCAGTGTAGATTGGAAATATTCCTCTCCAGTAATAGACATTCAGGGTTTCTGGAAGCTGGTTAACACCCTAACAGTTCATGTCCTATTTTCTGTGCCAACAGTCCTGTTTTCTTACTTCCTCAAAAGTAAAGAGACACCTTCTTGTTAAAGGCAGTTGTTCAACCACAAGTATTTATCTTCTTTCCTTCCTAAGATCCCATTAAAATTTCAGTAAAGGAACAAAAATCTTTTAAAACTGATATCTTTTCTCCAAGCCTTTCTTCTCCAAGAAAGCTTCTTCTTTAATACAAGTGTCTGCAATGTGATTTCTGTTTCTTGTTTCTTCTAAACCCATTTTACATTTGTTTCTAAGTCTATTTTAAAAAGGGAATGGCATTGCTTATTTATTTATAAGCTTTCTGGCTTTTCCAGCTACCTATCGTCTGGAGTTTTAGGATCTCTTTGAGTCAATTACAGAGCCAATAATGTCTTTCTTTTTTTTTTTTTTTTAACACGCAAAATATTTGGGTCCAAAATTTTTATCTGCTTTCTGGGATAAAACTTCATATGTCTCTTTACATCTATAATATTTAAGGTGGTGTTTATTAATTATTCATTGATAGTAAATTTTAATGCTGATCTTGGTTTTTTTGTTTGTTTTTTTCTGTTTCTATCTCCTATTTGTCTAAGAATGTTCCCTTCTTTCGTTACCTGGGCTCTGCTGTTAGACCTTAAGTTGGCATGTCAGGTAGTAGTCAGTTGCCTAGGTACATGGGAGAAGAGAAAGGTAGATTGTAGACACCTTGTTTCTGGGAAATCCTTGCTTTGTGTTCTGGTCTCTCTGAAAAGGCCCAACCCAGTTCCATGTTCACACCCTATATTCTCATTGTCGCTACAACATAATGGTTTAAGTGCTTGAGGAAAAAATCCCAAGTTATGAGATATTAACTGTCCTAGAAACAGTTTGAAGGAGTTTGTTTAGACCATAAAAATGCCTTTCAGAAACTCACTGGAATTAATCCTTGGTAGCGTGCCAATTTTTTCCTGCGATTCTGCTGTTTTCTGGAGCTGCCTATGAATAACAATTGCAGACGTCTCTTCCTTGCTGCATGGAGGAAATAAAGATTTGGGGTATATTTTAACAGTTGCTTTTACTGACAACCAAATGTTAGGAAAGTCAGCCAGCTATAGAATCTTCGATCATTCATTTATCCCGGCATGCATTCAGTCAACACGCATTAAGCTGCTACTTGATGCCAGGCACGGACGCAGGTGTTGAGTATACAATGATGACTGACATGAACGACATCACTGTCTCCCTGTACTTTATGCTCTTTGAGGACAGTAAACATGGAAACTAGTGACTTCAGGGAAAAGTTATAAATTCTATAACTGATTTATAGTAAAGACCCTAACGTGATTACAGAGGATGGTACATTTAAACCTTAGAGGGCAAGAGAGAGAAGCCATGAGAAAAAGGTGACATTGACATGGGTCTTGAAAGATAATGGGAAAGTTTACAAAATTGCCAAGGTCATGTTAGAAAGAGGAAACATCTCAGATAGTCTTAGATTTAAGAAAGATCACATATAAGAAAGAGTCACATATAGTTTGGTTTGTATATGATTCACAAAGCATGATGAAGAAAGGCAGAAGATGAGTGAAAAAATACTCCTGGCAAAGACTTTAGTGGACTTCATACGTCAAGGAAACAAGTTTGTAATTTTTCCTATATATCATAATGATACAAAAAGGATTTTTTTTACAAATAAGAGATGACATTAGGTGGGAATACTGTTTTATATCCCTTAATCACTTCAAAAGAAAGCCTAAAACTATCCATGTCTGAAATAGGCCAATTAAGTTTTTGATTTTCATTCTTCTGAGGTTCAGTTTATTTATTTAACTGGTAAATTATCAAATCCAAATACGATCTACATTATTGACAATCGATATATTGATAAGGATACTCCCTGGACCAAATTTTAGTTAGGTTCCTCTAACCCTTTTCTTAATAAGGCCTCAACCTTCGCCTCCATCCTTGTTGTGCCTTCATAGCCTATTTTAGAAAAACTCCTGCCAAGTTTATTTAGAGAGAATCCCCCCCATTGAAATCTGATCCCCCACCCTTAATATTTGAGCACCTTGGCCCATCTTTAGCAAAAATCTTGTTAGGTTGGTTTAGCAAGAATCCATTTACTCTTGATGTCTCCTCAGTAATTTTCCATCCACTGACCCCTTTATTATGCTTATTGGCTATAAATTTCTAGCTGACTTTCATGTATCTGGAATTGAGCCCAGTTCTGTATTGATATCTCTATTCCCCTATTGCAATAGTTCCTGAATAAAATCTGTTTTTACAGCTTTAACTACTGCCTGGCTCTGTTTCACTTTGACAGCTACATACAAGACTATTTGTTTGCTTAAATAATAGACAAGTACCCCTTATTTTGAACAGGACCATTGCCTATGCCAGCTATATTTTAACTGATATATATATATATATATATATATGATTAATTTCTCTATTTCTAAATTTTTCTTCATGTGGGCATGGAGGTAAACAGATGAGTAGACAAGTATCTTATTTTTCTTTTTTCTTTCTTTTTTTTTTTTTTTTTGCAGTTTTTGGCTGGGGCCTGGTTTGCACCCGCCACCTCCAGTATGTGGGACCACCGCCCTGCACCTTTGAGCCACAGGCGCTGCCCAGTAGGCAAGTATCTTTACAGACTATGAGGTAAGACTTCCATGATAATTGTGCAACTGAAGTTTTTAGGGGGAGGAATTAACTACCTATTTTAACAATCTCAATAATAATAATAGTCTGAATTAGGGTAAGAGTGCTGTGTAGAGCAGGAATTGAGATGAAGTGACAGGTCTGAGAGTTATTTAACGAAGAAAACTGACAAGATTTAATAATAGTAGAGGTAAGAAGACAGAAGGAAAAACTAGAATGATTTCCATGTTTTTTACTAGCCTTCATAGATAGATGATAATGATGTTATGGGCAGGGAAGATATCAACTGATAAGCAAACTTGATCTGTAATATGTTGAGCTTAAGATATCAGGTGCCAGCCACATACACCTGAGCTGGTGGGTTTGAATCCAGCCTGAGCTGGCCAAACAACAATGACGGCTGCAACCACAAAAATAGCCGGGTGCCTGTAGTCCCAGCTATTGGGAGGCAGAGGTGGGATACTCGCTTGAGCCCAGGAGTTGGAGGTTGGTATGAGTTGTCATGCCATGGCACTCTACCCAGGGGGATAGCTTGAGGTTCTGTCTCAAAAAAAAAAAAAGATATCTGAGGTAAATTAATGTGAAAATATCAAGGAAACATACTGGAATATATACTTAAACTCAAGAAAGGCATCATGACTAAAGACTTGTTTGAGAATTGACAAGTTATTATGTAGTAATTGAAGATGTGAGTTTGAATGAAGTCATTCAAGTTATGTGTAGGATAAAATAAATTCAAAAACAAGATGTTGATCAGAACCCAAATACACAGCTGTGTGGAGAAAAAGCTAAAAGAACTGACAGAGGCAAGAGAAGAAGGAGAAAGTAGTTTGGGGAAGACAAACAAGGAGAGCATCCCGAGGTAAAAGGATTGGTCAACCAGAAAGTACAGGTATGAAAAGGACTGAAATGAATTTATTAGATTTTGCCATTCAACAGTGGTTTATGAAGTCAGCAATCGTTATTTCAGTGGAATAAATACCGTGGATAAAAATTCTTGTGACTCGTATCGTAAATGCAAGATGAAAAAGTAGAGAATCAATCTAAGGCATCCATCAATGTGTGAATAAACAAAGAAATTGTGACACATACACCCAGGAAATATATGTATTACAAAAGGTTTGACATACACAAAAAATAAGAAATGTAAAAAATCCATGTGGACTGGAACAACTGAAGCCCTCCCAGCAACCCTGATAAACCAAGCGAATTGAAACTCACACGGGTGAATCCAAAACGACATCATACACTGTGTTTCTTGGACGTGAAATAATGCGGCATAACACAATCTGTCTCAAAAGTTTCATAGTGACCTAGGCAGTACACAGCCACAAAAAGAATGAAGTTCTACCATTTGCAACAACATGGATGGAACTGGAGAACGTGCTAAGTAAAATAAAACAAGCACTGGAAGACAAATCTCCCATGTTTTCAACTCATATGCAGGAGCTAAATAGTAAACACCATTGATCACAAGGGAAAACTATTCTTTTGAGAAATTTGTTACAGCCAGGCATGGTGGCTCCTGCCTATAAACCTAAAACCCTTGGGAGGCTGAAGTGGAGAGATTGCTTGAGCTCAGGAGTTTGAGACCAGCCTGAACAAGAGCAAGACTTCACGTGTGCTAAAAATAGAAATAATTAGCTGGGCATTGTGGTGAGCACCTGTCGTCCCAGCTATTTGGGAGGTTGAGGCAGGAAGATTGTTTAAACTTAGAAGTCTGAAGTTGCTGTGAGCTAGGCTGACACCATGGCACTCTGGCCTGGGGGCAACAGAGAGAGAATCTTGAAAAAAAAAAAAGAAAGAAAGAAAGAAGGAAAGAAAGAAATTTGGATATAAAGATAGAATAAAATAGGATGTACACTATACAAGGAAATAATTGTCAAAAAAAATCTTGGCTTTAAGATGGAGAATAACTAAGTATGATTAAAGGCTATTTAAGAAATAAAGTTTCAGTGCATTAATAATTAAGTAACAAGTGTATTAGTAACAACTCATTAAACAAGGAAGTGTGGCTCTGAGTCTAGATGGAGGATTAAGCCTTGCATATGAAAGGGAAGTCTTTTGTTGAAAAATTATTCACTTGTTAAACACAGCACAGCAGACTTCCTTCATGGATATTATAATAAGTATAGGACTACTGTCATGGGGTTCTGAAATAGAGATAAGAGATCAACACTAAAAATAAGGAACAGTGAAAATTTGTGGACAAGGAACAAGGTTGCAGGGATCAGTGGATGGGAAATTACTAAGAGGATACATCAGGGGTAAGGGAGGATTCTGGCAAAACCAACCTAATAGGACTCCTGCTGAAAGCAGGCCACAGTGATCGGACATCCTCTGGAGGATGGTAAAGGATGAGGAACCCAATCGGATACCAAGCGTGGAGGATTCTATCTAAATAAGCTTAACAATATTTTTGCTAAAATTGGGTATACACAAAAACAAAGACACAGATGTTCAACATGCAGTTGGCGAGAGGATTTATAGGAGCTTTAATAAAATGTAGTCAAAGTTTTTGTCATGTTTTTTTCCTGCCTCAGACAAAAGAATAGTGGTGAAGGAGACTAGATAAATTTCTATATTCTTCTGAGAAAACTCCCCTTTGTTTACCGTGGCCTCCAAGGTCCTGCATGTTCTGTGTATTAGAAAAGGTATAAGAGCACTCCTGTAAGAATTGGGCCCTTATACTTATACATGAGTGGTTTTCTCCATTTATCTTATGCAAGATCCCATTCAGCTAGACACAGTGTTAGAAAGGCCAATAAATGCCTCCCATAAGTCAGAAGGCCACACGATCAAAATGGGTAATTTGGCATCAAGGGGTGAAGACCCAATCCTATCAGCTCAATCATTTCAATCTCCAGTTATCTGACCCAGCTGTCAATGAGCAGCAACATACTCCAGTGGAAGATGTGAAACTGATAGATGTGCAGAAACTAAGTACGCACTAGGGAATGACCAGCAGCATCCACGAGAGAAACAAATGTTTGAAGTATTTCACTTTTTTAAATTTAATTTTTAATTAAAATCATAACTATACATGTACAATGTGATGATTTGATATACAATGTGGAGTGCTTAAATCAAACTGATTAGCAACAGAATAATTCTGGAAATGATAAAAAGCCCACAAAAAGTTCGAGATATTCTAGATTCATATTAGAAATGGGGGTTTTGTACAGGGCAGTACAAAGAAAGAGTGGTCAAAGGGCTAGTCACATCGCATGCCTCTATGCACCCGGGAATAATAGGTCTACAGGAGATGAGATCCCCTTGGATTTCAGCAGATAGTGGTAGATTTCACTAGCAGAAAATGAGAAGGCACAAAGGACTGGGTGATTTGCTGATGTGCCTCTCTCTGTATGTGTGAGACGTATCTCAGGTCTATCTGAAGACTGAGACTTACAGAGCCTTCTCCACTAATTATTTCCCTCCTTCTGTTAGGCAATGGTTTGGCATTGTTACTAAGCAGGCTGAGTACTGATTCTTCTCTAAGTTACAGACCTCTAAGCTCATGTCATTCAAAGTTTAATTACTATTGCTTCTTTCCTCTTTACACTGCCTTAGTGGTTACTTGCTTTTGGGTTTTTGGGTGAAAAACTTCTCGTTAGGTCATAAATTTGCTACAAAGGTGAGGAAGCCTACCTTGTTTGCCTTTTTTGGCTTTCCGACCGCTCCTCCTCTTGCATGTTTCCCTGGACTCTGGAGGCCTGCCTGAGCTTACATTCATTCTATGACTCTTCTCTTCACATCCAGAATCCTCGGATATAGATCTTGGTTCACTTTATCTCTTATATCTGTGTGACATGGGTACCATCTGTGGTAGACCCAATGATGAACTTGCTGCACCTGCTGCTTGGAGACTGATCGGCGGCAGCCTTCAGCCACCAGCCCCTTCAGAGATCTCAGAGGACTGCTTTGCCCAGTGTTTCACCGCTGTCTGAGCTGGCCCACATCCAGTGACTCACTGATGCAGGAGTAGAAAGCCTGGGCCATCTAGGCCCACCTTGGCACCACCGTAAAGGGTCATTCTAGCTCCTGCATCCTATTGACACTGGGCCTGCACTGCAGCGTGACTTTTCCATCCACACATTCCTGCTTCATTCCTTTGCCTCTGTCCCATGGGTGTTGATTCCAGGGATGCACCTCAATATACATGCCGTTTGGTAAATTCCAGTAAATGCAACCTGCAACAGCACAGGTATGTATGTATATATATGTATGTGAATGCACATTATAAATGCACACACATGCTGTGTGTTTTGTATGTAGATATGTACATGTATGGATGTATATGCCTATAGTTAAAATTTCATTTCCCTTTACAAAGCATAATGAAATTTTTTGCAAAATAAGGAAAATACTATAATGTACTTCCATATATCTATCATCCACATTCAACAACTGTCAAGATTTTCTACCCTTGCTTCAACTCTCTCTTTTTAGGTATTTGAAAACAAATCTCATAGTTTCACCCTTGCATGATTTAATAGGTATCTTATTTTTAAGGTATGTTTTTCTACACAAGATGATGCCATTATTAAAGTTGAGCAAAATTTCAGTCATTCTTTGATATAATCTAATACCGAATCCACATTCAAATTCCCTCAATTATCTCAAAACTATTTTTTTTAGTTAATTTTGTTTTCTCAAATCAAGATTCAGACAAGGTCTATACATTGCATTTGATTAACCTTTCTCCTAAATACTTTTAATCTTAAACAAGCTTTCCTCTTTAAAAAAATATCTAGTTGATTTGTTGAGGAAACCATGTAACTCGTCCTATTGAATGAGTACATTCTGGAAAAGTTCCTGTGCTTCCTCTTGGTGTCATTTAACCTGTTCCTCTGTTCTCCTGCTTCCTGTGAACTGGAATTTGGTTTGTTCGGATTCAGGTTTAACGTGGGGGATGAGAGGAAGAATTCTTTACAACTAGTTCACAAGAGGAAACTCAGAATGTCTGCTTGGCTGGGATTGATCTGTGGTTTGAGGTGACGATAGCCTGACCACTATATTGTATTGTACTGAAATTACCTATTCATCTTTTATTTAAATGGTTTCATCCATCAATTATTTCATTAGCAAAGTTGTTATTTCTCTAATTCTATCATTGTTTCCTAACATACTATCTATAATTCTTCAGGAAGTTCCCCTTATTAGTGAGTACTGTTTCATTACCTTAAAATAGAGTTTGTATAGCAAGGGCAACATACATGTTCAGTTTTTCTTCTCTTTTATTAGCAATTTTCAGCATTAGGACTTGATGCCCTGGTTGATGCCCAGTTTTTTACTTTGTCTCTTTGAAACATCATTATGAGCTCATGAATTCCTGTTTATTAGTATGTTTCAAGCTATTGTAATTATAATTCCTTTTGAAACTCAAATTATTCCATTTAGAGCTAATAAAAGTTCCTTGAATTTTGCCCATGTCCTTGTGTGTGGGTGTGTGTGTTTACTTTCTAAATAGAATTTGTATTTTTTTTTTTTTTTGAGACGGAGCCTCAAGCTATCCCCCTGGGTAGAGTGCCATGGCATCACAGCTCATAGCAACCTCCAACTCCTGGGCTCAAGCGAGTCTCCTGTCTCCGCCTCCCAAGTAGCTGGGACCACAGACGCCCGCCACAACGCCCGGCCATTTTTTGGTTGCAGCCATCATTGTTGTTTGGCGGGCCCGGGCTGGGGATTCGAACCCGCCACCTTAGGTGTATGTGGCTGGCACCTTAGCCGATTGAGCCACAGGCGCCGAGCCTAGAATTTGTATTTTAAAGTAGAGTTATAAAACAGTTGAGAAGATAGTACAGATTTACCACATACCTCCATATCCAGTTTCTACTAAAATTAACATCTTATATTAGTGTGGTACATTTATCACAATTAATGAAAACTATTAATAGACTATTATTAAGTAAAGCCTATCATTTATTCAGATTTCCCTAGTTTTTAACCTATGTCCCTGTTCTGTTCTAGGAGCTCATCTGGAATATCACACAGGTTTTCCTAGGACATCTGCTCACTCTTTCCTTGTTTTTGACAATCTTGAATGTTTTGAAGAATACTGGTGATGTATTTTGTAAAACGTCCCTCAGTTGAGATTTGCCTGATGTTTTTCTCATGACTAGACTGGAGCTAAGGGTTCCTGGGAAGAAGACCAACAAGGAAAAGTGGCATTCTTATCTAGTTATTCCAAAGACACATACTATCAGCATGATGTATCACTGTTAATGTTGATTGCTTGGCTGAAATAGTGTTCGTCAGGTTTCTCCACTGTAAAGTTATTTTATTTCCCCCTTTCCGTACTGTGCTCTTCTGAGGGAAGTTGTTAGGTAGAGTCCATAGTATTGAAATTGGCAGTTTATGCTCCACCTTCTTGAGTGCAGAGGATCTACTTTAAATTATTTGGAATTCTTCTTCTGCAGTAGAAATTTGTCTCTACTATTTATTTATTTATTTATTTATTTTTTGAGACGGAGCTTCTAGCTATCCCCCTGGGTAGAGTGCCATGGCATCACAGCTCATAGCAACCTCCAACTCCTGGGCTCAAGCGAGTCTCCTGCCTCAGCCTCCCAAGTAGCTGGGACCACAGGCGCCTGCCACAACGCCCGGCCATTTTTTGTTGCAGCCATCATTGCTGTTTTGGCGGGCCCGGGCTGGGGATTCGAACCGCCTCCTTAGGTGTACGTGGCTGGCGCCTTAGCCGATTGAGCCACAGGCGCCGAGCCTCTACTATTTATTTATATTTCAATTACTTATTTATATTTATACTAGTATAGACTCGTGATAATTATTTTATACATTGGCTTATCCAACACTACTTTATTTATTTTTTTGCTCATTTGGCTTCTTTGTGTCTATGATGTGTGTGTGAGCACTTCCTTTCTGTCACTAAATGTTGCTCTAGGTTTATATTGTGTATTTCCACCCCAGTCCCAGAAACATCCATTTTTCTAAAGAGCCATTGTTCCTTCTATTGGAGAGTGGGATTAGACATTTTTTTTTTTTTTGAGACAGAGCCTCAAGCTATACTCCTGGGTAGAGTGCCATGGCATCACAGCTCACAGCAACCTCCAACTCCTGGGCTCAAGCGAGTCTCCTGCCTCAGCCTCCCAAGTAGCTGGGACTACAGGCGCCCATCACAACGCCTGGCTATTTTTTTTTTTTTGGTTGCAACTGTCATTGTTGTTTTGGCAGGCCCAGCCTGGATTTGAACCTGCCACCTTAAGTGTATGTGGCTGACACCTTAGCCACTTTAGCCACAGGCGCTGAGCCAGGATTAGAAATTAAGACCTGGAGATGCTAGCTCTGCTTGTTGCTACCTGAGCATTGTTGCTTCTAGGCTCTTTCTGATGACAGAGTAAGGAAATATATGTGTGTGTGCTAACCTATGTATACACAGTTATCTATTGATACTTCTATACGTCTCTGTATCTATATTAAGATAAACATGTATTCACACTGATTCTCTGACTCTGACCCGTCACTACATGGACAATTCCATGCTTTTCCCTGCTGCTTATGTGAAACCTCCCATAGTAACAGTGGGAAACCTGGCTGCCACCATCTGCCATCCCATTACTTAATTATTTAATTTCAGTTTACACACATAGTGGTTTCAGAATTATTAACCCATATCCTTGTGGGAAACAAATTATCAACTAGAGGACAGTGTTTATATTCCTGATTACAGACTTCATCCATTTTCTAAATTATTTATGCCAGCATCTTTTTCTGCCACTTCCTCCAATGAGGTTGTTTCATACAATGTTAAGTGTAATACAATTAGATTCTTCTGCCATAGTCTGCATTCTATCCTGGGATCCCAAACCTCTGAAATTATTTTTAAAAATTGCATACATTAAGGTTCATTCCACTTTGCTAATGTTCTATGGGTTTTGATGAATGCCTAGTGTCATGTATTGACATTACAGTATCATATAGAATACTTTAACCACCCTATGACAATCTCCTATATTCCACTGATTCAATACTCCCTCATTCTAAACCTCTGGCAACAAATGATTTGTTTACTGTCTCTATAGTTCTGCATTTTCCAGAATGCCATGTCAATAGAATCATATAATATATAACCTTTTCAGATAGCCAAAACAATATTAGAAAATATGAACAAAGATGAGGACTCATACTCCTAATTTTGAAGCTTATTACAAATCAAGACAATGTAGTATTTGACATAAGGATCAGTTTGATGGAATTGAGGGTCCAGAAATAAGCCTATGTGTCAATTAATTGACAAGTATACCAAGGACATGCAGTGGGAAAAGAATACTCAACAGAGAATGCAGGGGCAACTGGATAACCACATGCAAATTAGTGAGGCTAGACTTCACTTCAAACCATTTATAAATCAAAATGGATCAAAAGTCTGTATGTTAAGAGCTCCCGTGATAAAACTCCTAAAAGAAAACACAGGGGTAAATCTTCATGACCTTGGATTTGACAATGGTTTCTTAGAAATGATACCATTTGCACAGGCAATAAGAAAAAAATATGTAAATCGAACTCATCAAAATTGAAAACTTTCATGAATCAAAGGATACTATTAGGGAAGTGAAAAGATAACTCATAGAATGGAGAAAATATTTGTGTATTATATATCTGATAAAAGTCTAGTATTGAGAATATACAAAGAACTCTTACAACTGAACAACAAAAATAAAAACAACCCAGTATACAAATAGGAAAAGGACATGAAAAGATATTTGTTGGTTTTTTTTTTTTTTTTGAGACAGAATCTTACTGTGTCACCCTTGGTAGAGTGCTATGGTGTCACAGCTTACAGGAACCTCCAACTCCTGGGCTTAGGCAATTCTCTTCCCTCAGCCTCCCATGTAGGTGGGACTACAGGTACCTGCCACAATGCCCATTTATTTATTTATTTATTTTTTGCAGTTTTTGGCTGGGGCTGGGTTTGAACCCTCCAATTCTGGCATATGGGACCGGTGCCCTACTCCTTTGAGCCACAGGCACTGCCCATGCTATTTTTTTGTTGCAATTTGGCCAGGACTGGGTTTGAACCCTCCACCCTCAGTATATGGGGCCAGTGCCCTACCCACTGAGCCCCATAGGCACTGCCCTAAAATTATGAATTTTATAAGTGAAAAAAGGCTTCTATTTTTAATGAGTAAAATGATGTAGTTGGAAATTACTATTTATTCCATCTTCACCGCATTATATTTTAAACATTTTTATTGACATATAATTCACATATCATACAGTTCACTCATTTAAAGTATACAATTCAATTTTTTTAGATTATTCATAGAAATGTACAATCGTTGTTATGTTCAATTTTAGAACATCAATCACCCCCCCATAAAAAACCCATATGCCAATTATAAGTCATTCCACGTTGCCCCATAAAATACCTAGTCCTAAACAACCCTACTTTATCTTCTGGCTCGGTAGATTTGTCTATTTTGAACAATTACTTTAATATTCTTTGCCATGAAAAAGCGTGTAGCTTAATATATTTTTATAATAATTTCCCATTTCATAAATACTATAAAGTTTCCGATAAGAAAAAATAATCTACTTATGTAGGCTCAGAAACTATAAAGCATCATAAAAATCTGGAAGTAAAAGAAAAGTGTTTCTTTGAGATTCTCCATACTTTTTCCCAAAGAGCTGTGTTAGTTTTCTGATCCTAAAATTTTATTACTAGGTATCTACCCAGAAGAAAAAATATCATTTTATCATAAGGACATTTGCATCAGACTGTTTATCACAGCTCAATTTACAATTGCCAAGATGAGGAAACAACTTAAATGCCCACCAACCCAAGAATGGATTAACAAACTATGGTATATGTATACCATGGGACACTATTCAATCATAAAAAGGAGACTTTACATCTTTTGAACTAACCTGGATGGAGATGAAGCACTTTCTTCTTAGAAAAATATCAAAAAAATGGAAAAGCAAGTATCCAATGTACTCAATACTAATATGAAGCCAGTAGATGGAGAAGGGAAGGAGATTGGGGTGTTCCCACTTAATGGACACAATGTAAAGGTATATGGCATACCTCTTGGGTGTGGGATTTAACTTCAAGAGGGACTCCACCTAACAAATGCAAACATTGTAACCTAGTTGTTGGTACCTTCAAATTAAAAAAAAAAAGTCAGGATACCTCATGAACATAACTATTTTAAAGGGTACAATCTATGCCACATTTGATTTTCCAGCAAGTGAACTGAGTCAAAGTCCATTGTCAATTCATACATTACTTGTCAATAAAGGACACATTCTAAAGATGACAAAGTAGGGAAGTGGAAAGACCCTGGGCCTTTGAAGACATTGTTGTGCTGCTGATTAATCAAACAAGGAATCAGGCTTTTGTCTGATTCTTGTGAAATGATAAATTCCTGTTCTTAAATCTGCATCAGACTGGGTTTTTTATTTACTTGCACCCCAAAGCATTTAACTGTCTCAGAATCTTTGCTCTTGCTGTTGCTTCTGATTGGAGCGTTCTTAAACCAAAGCTTCATGTAACTGACTGATTTTTAACAACTGAGGTCTCTGTTTAAATGCCACCCTCTCTTTCACTTGAGCTAATGTAGCCTTACTCCCACCTGAGCTACTATCACATTAAGCTGTAAAATTTTTTTCAAAGAATTTTGCTTGTGAATTTTTCTGATTTGCTTATTTCATAATATTTTCATTCTCAGTCTTCCTCATGGGTTGGGACTCTATCTATCTTGTTCATTGCCGTATCCCAGTGCAAAAAAACACTGCCTGGTACATGATGGCATTCAATAGCTGTTGGTTGACTAACTGTATCTTCAATTTCATTTTCTGAAACTTCTCCACATAAAGCTATGCTTTAATATACTGAGTTTTAACAATTCACAGAATATAACCTATTTTTCTCTTGATACTATGCCTTTGAAATTTCTGTCCCTTCTTCCTACATACCCTTTTTCTCTTCCTCAGTCCTAAAATGTAAGGTGCCCACTGTGTGTCAGATACTGCACTAGATACTGGGAACATCACGTATAAAGTTACATAAAACAGTTTCTACCACAATGACTTACCACCTCACACCTCTGACGACAGTTATATTTAAAAGACAGGCAATAACAAAAGTGGCAGGGATCTCAAGAAACTGAAACCTTCATGCTGCTTGTCAAGGTTTTAAAATTATGCAGCTGCTTCCAGAAACAGTGTGGCAGTTACTTGAACAGTTAAACATAGAGTTTCCATATGATTCAGCAATTCCACTCCTAGATATTTACCCAAGAGACTAGAAAACATATGTCCACAGAAAAACTTGTACATGGATATTCACAGCATATTTATTCACAGTAGCCCAAAAGTAGAAACAACCCAAATGTCCATTGAACTATGAATTGATAAGTATAATGTGGTCTATCCATACAATGGACTATTATTTGGCAGTAAAATGAAATTAAGCACTAATCTATGTTATAATATGGATAAACCTGGAAAACAGCAAGACAAGTAAATAAAAATGGCAATCTAGTGTCTTTTGTGACAACCTGGATGGCACTGGAGGCCATTCTTTTTTTTTTTTTTTTTTGAGATGGAGCCTCAAGCTATCCCCCTGGGTACAGTGCCATGGTATCACAGCTCACAGCAACCTCCAACTCCTGGACTCAAGCGAGTCTCCTGCCTCCGCCTCCCAAGTACCTGGGACCACAGGTGCCCGCCACAATGCCCGGCCATTTTTTGGTTGCAGCCATCATTGTTGTTTGGTGGGCCGGGCTGGGGATTTGCAACTGCCACCTTAGGTGTACGTGGCTGGCGCCTTAGCCGAGCCAATTTCTTATAAAGGTTCTTTTTTTCTAATTGTTTTCAACCAAAAAATTTCATTTCTATTTCAAAGAGCCAAAATAAACATTTTATAAAATGTTGTCAACATATTTGTTTTATATTTAAACAAAAGTTCATTATTTGGGGGGGAGCAAGGAGAAGAAGAGGAAAAGCAGCAAAAGACACACAATACTATATGCCATTAAAATTTCGTACAAAGTATCTATGGTCTACTCTAGAGGATAAGGCATCCATAAAGTTCACGTGCAATTTAAAATAGTTTAATATGGTAAACTGCACATGGACTTTTGGACACCTGTGTGTGTATACACGCACACATATACACTCTTTTATTTTTTTTCGAGACAGAGTCTTACTCTGTTGCCCAGGTTAGAGTGCCCAGGTGTCATAGCTCACAGCAACCTCAAACTCTTTGGGCTGAAGTGATCCTCTTGTCTCAGTCTCTCAAGTAGCTGGGACTACAGGTGCCTGACACAAAGCCTGGCTAGTTTTTCTACTTTTAGTAGAGACAGGGTGAGTCTCACTCTTACTCAGGCTAGTCTTGAACTCCTGAGCTCAAGCAATCCACCTGGCTCAGTGTCCTTGAGTGCTAGGCATTACAAGTGTGAGCCACCGTGCCTGGCCATATATATATAATTCTTAAAATTTCAGGTTAATGTAAGGGTTAATAAAACAACCAGATTACAAAATCTGCATATGTTAGGTAGTTTCTCTTGTAGAATACATATATATTTTATATTCATAGATACAAAGGCCTAGTGTGGGTGGCTCATGTCTGTAATCCTAGCACTCTGGGAGGCTGAGGCAGGTGGATTGCTTGAGCTCAGGAGTTTGAGACCATCCTGAGCAAGAGCAAGACCCAGTCTCTACTAAAAATAGAAAAACTAGCCAGGTGTTGTGGCTGGCACCTATAGTCCTACCTACTCAGGAGGCTGAAGCAAAAGGATCCGCTTGTGTCCAAGAGTTAGGGTTGCTGTGTACTATGCCACGGCACTCTACCCAGGGCAACAAAGTGAGATTCTGTTTCAATTAAAAAAAAAATAAAATGAAGGGCAGCGTCTGTGGCTCAGTGAGTAGGGCGCTGGCCCCATATACTGAGGGTGGCAGGTTCAAACCCGGCCCTGGCCCAACTGCAACCAAAAAATAGTCGGGCATTGTGGAGGGCACCTGTAGTCCCAGCTACTTGGGAGGCTGAGGCAAGAGAATTGCTTAAGCCCAGGAGCTGGAGGTTGCTGTGAGCTGTGTAATGCCATGGCACTCTACCAAGGGCAACAAAGTGAGACTCTATCTCTACAAAAAAAAAAAGAAAAAAAAAAAGACATGATTTCATTCTGTTGTGCAGGCTATAGTGCAGTGGTGCCATCACAACGTACAGCAGCCATTAAGTCCTGGGCTCAAGTGATCCTCCTGCCTCAGCATCCTGAATAGCTTGGAGTACAGGGAAGTACCACCACACTTGACTAATTCAGCTAAGTTTTAAATAATTTTGATACAGGATTTCACATTCCTGTGGAAATCAAGTGATTCTCTTGTGTCAGCCTCCCAAGTAGGGAAGGTTACAGGGATGAGTCCATGCCTAGTTAGAGGATATTATTTATATAAACCTTACAAATGACTCCATCTCAAAATGCTAATGCTGATTAATGGTAGTAATAAAGTATAGCCAATATGGACAACCTGAGATTCAATCACCCAAAATATCCCTATAGGAGGTAAGAACACAAAAATATCTTACCTCCCACCGCGCCCAACCCGTCTTCGTGCAAATCCAATACACCTTTGGGGTACGGTGAGAGTAGTTAAGCAGTATCTATATCGCACATCCCCTAATCCTCCGTCTTCAGGACTAGTCCAAGGCCAGTTGCCAGTTTGGTCTAAGTGAGGCTAGAAAAAAAAAATTCAAATTATTTTATTTTGCCAGTGAAAGGTAAACGTTTTTTGTTTACAAAGGGAGTCTAACACTTACAGCATAGTACTGACAGCCTGCTTTCCTACGGAAAGCAAAAGGACCATCAGGATCATTCTCTTCCTCAGCTTCTGAAGAGCCAGACAAAACCTTTAAATAAAATAAATAAAGTGGGTCACACATATGACTTACCACTTTCCTCCCCTGTATTCAATGAGAAACTCTTATTTCTACCTGGGAGAGAGGTTCTTCGTCTGAGCTGGGAAAGTCATACTGATTTAAATCTTTAGCATTAAAGACTGGCAGTGCAGCAGGACTCGTCTGTTGGGGAGTAGCAGCAGCAGACGATGGTAAGACTTTGGGCTTCTTTTCATATTTACGTTTCGGTCGGATAAGATCGGCTTTATCTTGCTGCAACAAAGACATGAATTATTATACACCAGAAACCATGTTCAATGAAGCTGCAGTTTTGGGGGAAATTTTAAAAAGAAGTTTATTGCTATAATGAAGGCATTCATAACTCATTAAAGACACAAGACTTACATTTGGCAATATTCTATAGTAAAATCTTAGGAAAACTGGCCTCTGTGAAAGCATGAATAGGTCCTGCAATCTAAACATAATTCTACAAAACTATTTTCATTCCAGTAAAAGGAGAAAACAGAAGTTCTCTAGTTTCTAAAGTCCTACATGTATAATTGCAATTAGTATTTACTACTTGGCTTAACTACTTTTTCTTAATTTCCTATGAAAATTCTAAGAGAAATTTCTTTCTTTTTTTTTTTTTTTAAGACAGTTTATGTTGCCCTCGGCAGAGTGGTGTCACAGCTCACAACAACCTCAAACTCTTGGGCTTAAGTGATTCTCTTGCCTTGGCCTCCCAAGTAGCTGGGACTATAGGTGCCCATCACAACGTCCAGCTATTTTGCTGTTGTTGCAGTTGTCTTTGTTGTTTAGCTGGCCCAGGCTGGGATCGAACCCACCAGCCTGGGTGCATGTGGCCAGCGCCATAACCACTGACCTACAGGCGCTACCCTCTAGGAGAAAATTTTAAAAAGATTTAAAGCCTAATCCTTACTCTCAAGAAATAACAAATCAATATAAGGACAATAGTAATGAAAACAATATTGCATACACACAATACAAACTACAGATAACTGTTAACACAGTGGAAAAAAAATTGTGGAAAATAAAGCCAGAATGCTGAGGGGTTATAGAAATAAAGAGCAGTAAGCATTTGCTAGCTGAACAGTGGAAGCTTTCTAGAGAAGTGAATTTTGAACAGCTTCAGAGATAAAGATATGAAATTATTAAATAGGGTAGGGGAAACATAAAGATAAAATACAGAGGAGGCAAGAGTGATCAAGCTGATGGAACACAGCACACCTCAGACATGTACTGCAGTTGATGGCAAAGTTAGGAGAAGGATGAATCTGGTGCGGAGGCAGTAACAGGTAAGGAATATTTGAGGCAAAAATTGTATTTGTTGGGAAGAAAAAGATCACAGCAAGTACTATAGTTACTTTGATAAACTAAATATTTACAGTATGTTGTATAAAATTTATGGCATTATAGTTTTCTGGAAAAAGTTAACTGTTAAACTATAAGGTATTTCTCTACAATTTCGTTTGCTGTATTGATAGGACAAACTTGAAAAAAAGAGCTTCCTATGGCAGTGCAAAATGTTGTTGCTATTATTAGTCACTTTGTTGCCCTTGGTAGAGTGCCATGCTATCACATCTCACAGCAACCTCCAGCTCTTGGGCTTATGCCATTCTCTTGCCTCAGCCTCCTGAGTAGCTGGGACTACAGGCACCTGCCACAATGCCTGGCTATTTTTTGTTGTTGTTGCTGTTTGGCTGGGGCAAGGTTCAAACCCACTGCCCTACTGACTGAGCCACAGGAGCTGCCCAGTGTAAAATATTACTAAAGAGTTAATAACAATGGTCAGCTAGAATGGTGCTATAGTGCTTTATTAACTACTATTTTCCTTAGAATTACAATTCAAAATCTTGATCTTATACAATAAAGTCTAGATACAATTACCTAACAATTAACAATTACCAAGATAGTAGCCCCAAAGATGATTTTGTATTAATCTGATGGAATTTAAAGTAAATCACTTTCAGGTATGAGAGCTCACACTTTCAGTATATGTCAAAGTACAGAATAGGATAATTAGAAGGATTTAGTCTAAAATAAAAAAAGCTGAAGAATAACACTGAAGTAGTCTACAAAGTCATGTAGGGTTTGGACAGGGAGACCAGAGTTAAACTACGAAAAGTGAAAAAATTCTATTATGTTTTAAAAACATATTTAGGACTAAGAAATTTAAGTATGTTTAAAAACATATTTAGGACTAAACGCAGAACAAAATTTAGACAAATAAAAAATTTAGATACACACATTTACATGAGAAAAAGAAAACAGTATTTGAGCATAACCCTAACTTTATAGATCATCAAAGAGAATAACTCTTTATTCTCCTACTGGCCCTCCCCAATACTACGTTTTTAATCAAGAAAATGTTCTCTCACAAAACAGTTCTTGTCCCTGCTCAAAATGACTTTAAAAAAAAAATCCAGACTGAGGAAACTGTCACTCTAACCAGTATGCCAAATTGTACATTCAGTTTCCAAGGTCCGTTTCATAACAAAAAAATTGCATGAAAATTTCATACAAAAACCACATAGTATACTTTTTCCCAAAATGCAAATTTCCCAAAAAGGTGAAACCTAATTTAACTGCTTTCTTCTATTCCGCTTCATTTATTATATTTCCATGTCTAAACCATTGTCTATGTTATCAATTATGAAAGAGATACCCCTCAATTCTCTCTTGCATACTGGTATGTCCACAAAAACCAGACAAATTCAACTTAGCAACTTTGCATCCTTCTCCCTAAACCTTCATATTTTGTTTGAATTATTTTAATATATCATAATCTATAAATAAATATCTTTGTAACAAAATCTTCTCGTTATATAGATGAAAATAGAAACTTGAATAAAATTTTAATTATAAATTTCTCCTTTTCTTCATAATATGCTGTAATCATTAAAGTTTTATAGCATACTTCATGGTAGGGGTTTATATGCATTTTTCTTTTTTACCATTACTCTCGTGATAAAGTCCTCTTCATTAACTATTATGAAAACTTTCATCACCTTATTAACTTTGAATTCCTTCACGTCCATTGCTTCCTGATGTTTAAACTGACTGCTATTAGTAATAGGGATGATGGGGATGGCATAAGTAGGTTTCATTGGCTGTCTCTGTGCCATAACCTCAGACATGATCTCTCCATTGTAGTCACCCAAATTATACCTAAAATTGTAAAAAAAAAAGTTTAAAAATTATACATATTCAACGTATACAATGTAATGTTTTGATATACATTCATATTGTGAAATGACTACCATAATCAAGCTACTGGTAATTAATATAACCATCACCTTGTGGGTGTGATGAGATTACTTAAGATGTATTCTTTTAGCAAATTTTAAGTATATAATGTATTGCTATTAACCATGCTTCAATTAAGTCTCCAGAACTTACTCATTTCATAACTGTAAGTTTGTACCCTTTGATCAACATACAAAATTATGTAATTTTTACTTGTTACTTATTATCTATAAAACTGGAAAAAGAAGAAAGATTCTAAGGTTAGCTTTGTGAATACTCTTCCTTATGACCATTAATAACTGACTAGGATATGATCATGAACATCAATGAACTCTAAGGCAAGATTACAGTTAAACCATGACTATTTGCTAAGTGTCTATTAAACTTAAAAATTATGTAACTCTTTTTGTTTCTTTCTTCTACTTGGGACGATTATCTTGGCACATAAATGGAAGACTGTGGCAAACAAAAAGCAAATGTTGGAATTTTAATCTAGCAATTTGGTGCGAAAGATTTTGTGGAGAAGTTGAAATTAATACCTAAAATGGTGCTGAAGAACCTTCTGCTAATTAGAATTGCCTGTGCAACTGTTTTCTTTTCTTTTCTTTTTTTTTTGCTTTTCCTTTCTACTTCCAAGGTTAGATAATTTAGCCTGTCCAATTTTCTTATTTTTCTGAAAGGAATCACAAAAATTTAACAATGGTTTTTGGTGAGGACAGGGACTGAGAAATAAGGCATGGAGGCTTGAAGTCTGCATTGTGTACCCTGCCAAAGGGTTTGAGTATTAAGATTTATGGGCATTTTTTCTTCCTTCTTTATACTTTTTTACTTAAAAACCCAATATTTTAAATTATAAATATATTTAAAGAGAATCAGTATTATCAAGTAGATAAAACAAATCTTAGAATTGACAAACGATCTCTTCCTTACAGTCCTGCGTAAGACTCAAGGACCAAAAAAAGTTTTTCAAACAGAAATACTCAGTGTATTTTAACGTTAGTGAACCCAGTCACTTTTAAAGAAAAAAAATAGAGGCACACATGTAAAGTTATATGAAGTATATCACACCACACATTTAAAAGTTCCTATTATTAAGAGAATATATTTCTATAACTATAGATAATTGTATAGGAAGGAAATGAACTCAATATGTAAAATGTTAATGGTACTATATACTTCCTAATGCTGTTAAAATATACCTTACCTCTTTTCCATAATTTCCAGTGTTAAGTGCAATAGCTCCCTTTTACTCTTTTCTCGTCTTTTTATCATCTCTAGAATAGTAACAGCTCGACTTAGATCTCGACGTAGCTTAAGCATTTTTTCATAAGAGGCTTCATCATTTTTGCGATTCTGTAAATATGAAGTTGTTTGTTGAATGTCAGTATTTCTAACTGGCAGCACTGTGAGCACAGTTAATGATATATAAAAATGAAGTGTTTAAAGGACTAAATTAGAATTTAAAGAAATTGAAAGGGAGCATAAGTCACTAGGAAATTGATTTTGCATCTAAGTTTTAAGTGGATTAACATTAAAGTATATCATTAACACAGCTCCATCATAAATCTTAAGTTTGATTTATTTTAAACTAATATTTTTCGTTATAATTGTATAAAATGTCATATTTAAGCACAAATTGAACAGTATTAAGATATTTGTGACTATGTATTACCAAAAAAATTATAAAAAATTATCCCCCCAAATCATCAAATTCACTTACTTTTCGAGTCTGCATTTTTTCAGTACGTCTTCTAAAAGCCACGTAGGGATCATTTGTGCTGGAACCATCTCGCTTCTCTTGTTTTACTGATGGGATAAGAGAAGGCCCTCGACAGTTTTTTCTCTTTTTAATCCAGTATTCATAAACTTCTCTAATTAATTCATCATCTTCCTTTAGCAGTAGTTTGGCTTCCTGCAGACTGACTGGCTAAATGTAAAACCATTATGTCATTTTCATACAATAAATATACAAGATTCAAAAGCAATTACTTTTAGATCTAAATAACAATCAAAATCACAACATATTAACCTAGGTGGAGTATCTGATACATGTCACTCATTGAGCTGGGTGTTTTATATTAAACATTTTATTTAATTTTTAAAATAATTCTGTGGAAATTGACGTAGAAGGAAATTTGAACATATTTTCCAACATTACACAGGTTAATAAGAGGCAAAGATAAGATGTGAATTTGTGCTTTTTAATTCCAAAGCCTTCTTGCTTACCTCCCCCTCCCATACAATACAGGTGTTCACACAGAATATGTGCCCGCACACACACAACGTTATACATAAATGGAGTAGTACCTGCTGACCACTGCTTTTTTCTAGACGGTCAATCATCTCCTCAAATTGCAATGGGCAGATGTCCATTTTCTTTTTCAATTTATTCACAAATACTTCATCTTCAGAGTCCAAATCATAATCAGGCTGTTCAGCATCCAAACTGAAAGCTGGAGGAAGGAACCGTAAGCAATCACTGACCATGTGAACTCAGCGACAAAAACCTCCACAGATGTTGCATAAACATCTGTGTTTATCTACGTTTTCTAAAGAAATAACAATGGATCTTGTTTTCAGAGCCACAAACAACCTAAGTTTATGCATATGTTTTCCACATTTAAAGGGATTAAATTATCTTTACTATGAATATAGACATTATTGATTAAAGGCAATGAATGTGACTTCCTCCTAAAAGTGAATCCAGAGGAAGCCCAGTACTAAGAACATAAAGAGATCACTGAATGGATTGGGTTGAGCCACGTGGAAATGCCGTTTTTGTAGCTTAGACATCATCACATACCAGCAATTTCATATAGTTTGACATAAAAGGACATGGTCTTTAAGACTTTTCCTAGAATATATTAAGTCCTATGTTATACATTATTTAGCTATTTTCCTCAAAGCTCAGGGAGTGGTATTCAAAGCTAAAGTGTCTGAAGCCACAACCAGTAATAGTACAGATTATCTCTTATCCAACAGGCTTGGGATTGAGAAGTGTTTTCGATTTTGGGTTTCTTTGGATTTTGGAATATCTATATACATATAATGAGATATCCTGAGGACAGACTCACATTTAAACATGAAATTAGTTTGTTTTGTGTCTATTTTTTATCCATAGCCTAAATGCCATTTTATACAATATATTTCAAATAATTCTGTACGTGAAACAAAGTTCTGACTGAGACTCATCACATGTGGTCAGGTTATGAAATTTTCTACTGTGGTATCAAGTTGGTGTTTAATTAAGTTTTTTGATTTTTAGAGGGTTACCTGTCATTCAGGGAATGTGTCCCTGCCAAGGAGGTTTGGTCCCCCATCACTGTCATAGTGATGGAAATGTGAGGTTTCTTTCTTTCTTTTATTTTTTTGTTGCAGTTTTTGGACAGGGCTGGGTTTGAACCCACCACCTCTGGTATATGGGGCTGGTGCCCTACTCCTTTGAGCCATAAGCGCTGGCCCGTGAGGTTTATTTCTTAAGTCTGTTGGCAAGAACCACTGCTTTATACTCTATCATAAAATGTCATTCAATTAATTATTAAAATTAGGCTAGGCTGATATAAATATAAGCAAAATATTAACTAACTTGATATAAAAACTTGTCTTACATCTTTAATCACTTCTACTAATCTTAGAGTTTCAAATCCTTAGAACAGTGGAGACCTTTTTCCTAGTCTCCCAGTATCATCACTTTATGATATAGGAATATCAAATTTCATATATTTCATACAACATGTCATTTCAGAACTTCAGGCCTTTACATTAGCTACTTTCTTTTTTTTTGAGACGGAGCCTCAAGCTATCCCCCTGGGCAGAGTGCCATGGCATCACAGCTCACAGCAATCTCCAACTCCTGGGCTCAAGCGAGTCTCCTGCCTCCGAGTCTCCTGCCTCCGCCTCCCAAGTAGCTGGGACCACAGGCGCCCGCCACAACGCCCGGCCATTTTTGGTTGCAGCCATCATTGTTGTTTGGCGGCCTGGGCTGGGGATTCGAACCCACCACCTTAGGTGGACGTGGCTGGCGCCTTAGCCGATTGAGCCACATTAGCTACTTTCTTTTCTTTTTATTTTTTGAGACTGAGTCTCACTGTGTTACCCTCAGTAGAGTGCCGTTGCGTCACTGCTCACAGCAACCAAAAATTCCTGGGCTTAAGCTATTCTCTGGCTTCAGCCTTCTAAGTAGCTGGGACTACAGGTGCTTGCCACAATGCTTAGCTATTTTTGTTGTTGTAGTTGTCACTGTTGTTTGGCAAGCCTAGCCAGGTTCGAACCCGCCAGCCTGGATGTATATGGCCGGCGTCCTAGTCTCTTTGCTACAGGTGCCAACCCACATTAGCTATTTTCTATTTGCTCATCAAATAGGCAAATGTCTATTTAATCTTTTTAACACTCAGCCTGATACCACTCTTCTGGAATCCTTCCTTGACTATCGCCTACCCAATATATAGTTCTTTTTTTTTTTTTTAGAGACGAGTCTCAACTTTTTCGCCCTTGGTAGAGTACTGTGGCGTCACACAGCTCACAGCAACCTCCAGCTCTTGGGCTTAGGTGATTCTCTTGCCTCAGCCTCCCAAATAGCTGGGATTACAGGCACCTGCCACAATGTCCAGCTATTTTTTTGTTGTTGTTGCAGTTTGACCACGGCTGGTTTAACCTGCCACCCTTGGTATATGGGGCCGGTGCCCTACTCATTGAGCCACAGGCACCACCCCAATATGTAGTTCTAACCCAGTTTTATCCTTTTTAGACACTATTAATCCATTCCCCAGAAAACCACTGTGTAGTAATCAGATGTTCTGAAGAAATTATGGGCAATTCAAATATGATCCCTAAAAGCTTGTGGCTTGTTAAGGCATCCTGCTCTTAGTCACTCTCCTTTTGTATGGTTTTCTGTAGATATTAACATTTTAAAATCTACTTATTAAGCATGTCTCCCCATCAGAATGTGACTGAGCTCCTTCAGAGGAGGCATATGCCTTATTTATTTTTGTCCTTGTAAGTGGAGACAGTAACCTGTTTCATCACGTATGCCACTCCTGCTTGCAGTGCTCTACTGAAAAGCATTCTAACGTTGGAGCTACTCAAGTGGGAAAAACTCTCCCAAACCAGCCATTCACTGGGAAGTGTACGACAAGATACTAACAAGGACAGTTTGGCTGCTAAATATCTAACATCACTGCTTTAAGCTTAACTCAGTATCTGGACTGGAAGAATCCAAAAAATACTTGTAGGACTGAATTTTACTGTTTTATTTTCCATTTTGACTCGTATTATTTATATAACATTCCTAATTAAAATAAGTAAACATTCAGACTATAAAAATCTCTAAATGTTAACACCTCTGTACGAATATTACTTGTAATCATAGGCCCTGCTGTGATTTTCCATGATCTCATTTTGTCATTATTATGTAAACAGGCTTTTGGAAATCTTGAAGTTGATTAAAACAGTTAGATTAAAAACAGATATTTTTATTCTGAACCAAAATAAGTGCTGTTCAATATGATAATCACTAGTCATGTGTAGCTAATTACACTCATATTAAATAAAATTTAAAATTCAGTTTAAATCATATTAGTCACATTTCAAGTGCTAACTAGCTACACATGGTTAGTGGCCAGTGCTGTACCAGACAGAACAGCTTATAGAACACTTCCGTTATCACAGTAAATTCTATTAAAAGAACGCTGACCCAGATAATCCAGGAAGCAAAATTGACAGAGACCAACTGGCAATGCTGTGCCTTCTTAAGGTTTTATTTCATTGTATTTTAAAGATCTCATTTATACATTACACTCCGGCACTTCTATTATTAAATTTATTTTCTTTAGATCAAATCACAATCACAATGCTTAATTAGTCATAAAAAGTGAACAAGCTTTCCTAATATCACCTTACTTCCCATCAAATCACTTGACAACTTAGTACACATTACTTCACCAACGACAGATCACACCCAGCCTTGAGGGAACTGAATCAAGACTGGAAAGGAAGATTCTTTTACGAATCAGAGACTCAGTGTCTTTCCCAGAGACGTTAACAAGGATCTGAGAGTCAGTGTGCTCTTGCCTAAAAAGGAGTACTTTTCTTTTAGTCAGTGAAAATTCATCTAAAATTCTGAATATGAGAGAACCAAATCTGTTCAGATACAGAATCCTAAAACCCTAAAGAAAGCTAACACGTAAAAACGTAATAAAGGATTTCATATGCCAAAAACCCCCAGAGCCAACAACCTTTTCTTTTCTTTCTTTCTTTTTTTTTTTTTTTTTGAGACAGTCTCACTATGTTGCCCTCGTAGAGGGCCATGGCATCATAGCTTACAGGAACCTCAAACTCTTGGGCTCAAGCGATTCTCTTGCCTCCCAAGTAGCTAGGACTACAGGCACCCCCCACAACACCCAGCTATTTTTAGAGACGGGGTCTCACTCTTCTTGCTCGGGTTGGTCTCGAACCTATGAGCTCAGGGCAATCCACCTGCCTCAGCCTCTCCGAGTGAGTCACCTGGCCCAGCCCACAGCCGACAACTTGAATGTGTAATTTAACTTTAGCTACATTTGCAGCTTCCAATTAAGAGCTCACCCCCAAACTGATAAAGATATAACATATTATGGTCCTAGAAATAGAGGTATCTTCATATTTTCTGGGTTATATTATTGAATAATGTTTTAAGTAGAAACCAGAGTCTAAAGAAAAACAGGCAAATGGGTCGCCTCTTCTATAATTAAGTTCTGTAAATTAAAATGAGACCTAGCTGGCCAACAGTTGTTCAATAATGAGAGCCACACTATAGAAGTGGACTCCTTTTCAAATATTCTGACAGAGAGAAGCCCAGAAATATGTATAGTAGGGCAAAAATACATATTATTTGTGATACAGATGTAGGAAAAAGCATTACATAAAATAAGTCTAAGTAAAAAGAACACAACAGCACACATCAATTGATTAGATTATTTTTGGTAGAGATATAAAGTAGTACAAACCATAGTGCTTAATTTAAGAGTGTAGGAATAGGCCAGGCACGGTGGCTAATGCCTATAATACTAGCACTCAGGGAGGTTGAAGTGAGTGGATCAACTTAGCTCAGGAGTTCGAGACCAGTGTGAGCAAAATGAGATCTCATCTCTACTGAGAAACTAGTGGGTGTCATGGTGGGCAGTTGCAGTCCCTGCTGCTTGGGAGGCTGAGGCAAGAGGATCACTTGAGTCCTGGAGTTTGAGGTTTCTGTGAGCTATAATGCAATGGTACTCTATCCAGGGCAACCGAGTAAGACTCTATCTCAAAAATAAATAAATAAATAAATAAAATAATAATAGAGATGAAATGTTTATACATGTCTATGTAATAAGTACCATTTGTGATTCAAACTGTGCAAGCAAAGGGGATATATAAAACTCCAAATAGCATTTTAAAAATATAGGAAGCAAATAATGAAAGAATATTTGAGGTCCAAAAAACAGCAGAAAATGTGGATTTGGAACAGAACATAATCCCTGATCAAAAGTAAGGCATAGTATACAAGTTTGGGGAGAAATTTGTCAGACCACTTTCAACACAAATACCAATTCTGAACGATCTGTAATATTTACTTGAAAAGCTCTTAATATAAATTCTGAGCAGTAGAAAGGACTATTAATGGTGATGTTTACTATGAGGTGGTAGGTTCTTGATATCTTTGCCTTAGATCTAAGAAGCCAGTAGGCTAACTACATTGTGAAATTCTTCAACCTCTTGTTTAAACACTAGGGCTTACAGTCACTTCTAGAATGTGCTTAGGGAAAATAAATGGGAAATACCAGATTTGAAAAATTTGAAATCCCAGATATAGCATCCTTGGTACATAAAGTTCTGTGGCTGATGCTATAGATTTTATGTCTCAGAAAGCACTACCAGAGGAGGATGTTGTAGGGGAATGTTGCAGCAGGCACAGAGAAGAAACAACCTTTTAGAATCAGGGCACAAAGACAGGATATCTGTTCTGAGAGGTAAAGAAAAAGTAGGTTCTACTTTTTTTAAATATCCAATTTTAGAAAACTTTCAGAAGTTCAAACTTATAAAAGTTGCAAGATAAAAACAGTTCAAAGAACATCTACATACTCTTCATCCAGATTCACCAACTGTTAAAATGTTATCATTTACACATGGGCCGTGTGCTTGTGCACACTCTAATTACATGCACACACACGTTTATATTTTCATTTTCTAAACCATCCGGTAAATCATATTCATAATGGCTTTTTTTTTTTTTTGGAGACACAGTCTCAAGCTGTTGCCCTGGGTAGAGTGCTGTGACATCATAGCTCACAGCAACCTCTAACTCTTGGGCTTAAACAATTCTCTTGCCGCAGCTCCCAAGTAGTTGGGATTATAGGTGCCTGCCACAACACCCGGCTATTTCTGTTGTTGTTGGTACAGTTGTCATTGTTGTTTTAGCTGGCTGGGGCCAGGATTTGAATCCACCAGCCTCAGTGTATGTGGCCAGAGCCCTAACCCATTGAGCCATGGGCGCCGCCTTCATAATGGCTTTTAAACTGTCAGTGTACATTTTCTAATAGAATCTTCATATAATGAAGTTATCAACTTCATAAACTTAATATTTCATACAACAATTGAATCTCCTGTCTATATTCCAATGTATCAGCTGATCTAATAATTTAGAACACTTCCATCCTCCATGTTCTAGTCTGAAACATTTCCATCACCTTTGTCTTTTAAGACATGGATATTTTTTGAAGAATATTCTCCCCTCCCCTCTATTACTATAATCCTCACTTTGTGCCTATCTGATTCCCCCTCATCATGATTAGATTGTTCATTCTTGGCTAGAATACTGGATACTAAGTTTTTTAGTCCTTCTCAGAATATCCCATCAGAGGCACACCATGTCCATCTGTTTCTGATTGAGTGATTGTAATTTCAATCCCTAGTTAAGATGTTGGCCAATTACTCCACTTTATAACTGTTTTTTTCTTCCCTCCTTCCTTATAAATAATAAGCGAATTGTGGGGAGAGCTTAAAACCATGCAAATATCCTTATCAAAATTTTGCACTGATGATTTATGTGATCGAATCTTGACTTACAATAACTACAAAAATGATTTTCCAACTCTAGCACTCCTTCTACATTGTGTCATTCAACTCTTGGCATTCTACTGTAAGCACAGTTTGGCTCTTCCCGCTACCTATTATCAGTATGAATTTATGAATTCCCCTCACCCCTTTTTTTTTGAGACAGAGATAGTCTCTCAACTGTCACCCTAGGTAGAGAGCTATGGTGTCATAGCTCACAGCAACCTCCAACTCTCAGGCTCAAGACATCCTCTTGCCTCAGTTTTTCTATTTTTAATAGAAATGGGAGTCTCACTCTTACTCAGGCTGGTCTTGAACTCCTGAGCTCAAGCAATCCATCCGCTTCAGTGTCCTAGAGTGCTAGGATTACAGGCATGAGCCACTGTGCCGGGAATTTTTTATTTTTATGTTTTTATTTTGTTTTGTTTTGTATTTGAAACAGAACAGGTAGAGTGTAATTCCTACTTTTTCAATGATTTACAATTTATTATTGTTCTTATTTTGTTGTTACAGTCGCTCCAGGTAGAGTGTAATTCCTACTTTTTCAATGGTTTACAATTTATTATTGTACTTATTTTGTTGTTCAAACCGTCCCAGAATAAACTAGTAGAAATCTGTGTATCTTTGTGACATGCTTCCATCTTCTTTTTTGAGTGCTTAATATCTGGTATAACAAGATGTTTCTGGGTCTTCTTGTACCTACCCCAGTAGGAAAGGGTGAGAGAGAATTGTTCTTGTTCGTTATGGGCAAAACACTATTGTGTCTTAGAAAGGAAAAGTCCTAGTTGTATTATCTAAAAACCTTACAGATTACCTGTCAAAAGAGAAACATTAAGACCCTTTGGATCTAGAAATGTTAAGTAGTAGCCTTGGAACTAAAGAAAATTATGGTTTTAGGATAGGTTTTTCCATATATAGCTAAGATAAAAGAAAGAAAATTTTAATTTTTTTCCTAAGTCAGCTGAAGACAAAAATAGCTTAAGTTGAAAATTTCCATACTAACGTTCAAATGAACTGTTAATAGGTAACAAGTAATGAATAAAAATGTTGGGTTAAAATCAGGTAAAATCAGTCTTACTTAATCCGTAAGACTCTCAGAGCCTCTAAACACAGCAGTGATATATATGCACTTTGAGGGTGGAGAGCAGAATATAATATGCAATCATTCCCAAACATATTTAAACATGGCTTTTTTTAGGGGATACTAATTGTCAACTTAAAAAATCCAAGAAAAAGTTCATGTAACATTAGGAGCTTTATAAATTAGAAATCAGAGGAATTTAAACGAACCAGTTCATCTTCTTTAATTAAAAAAATCAAGACAAAGTATACTTCATAAGCAAATTACTAGACCACTTAGTAGTCAGGATTCAATTTTACCTTTGCAAAAATTAACACTATAATTAGATTTTCCTCATTTAGGGTGGTGCCTTTGGCTCAGTGAATAAGGTATCAGCCCCATATACCAAGGGTGGTGATTCAAACCCAGCCCTGGCCAAACTGCAAGAACAACAACAAAAAAAAAATTAAAAAAAAAAACTTAGTTAAAAAAAAATCAATACCAATATTTAAAGTATTAACAATGTCAATTTTACACAATTTCTTCCTGATAAGAGGAGTGGGAACAATGATGACAATATTATGGACACTCTAATCAAACGAAACAGGGCACAAGAGGAGAAGATTACTAACCAACATCTTTCAGGAACTTACAGGCAAAAATCCTCAATAATTTTACCAAAATTTTATCCAACAATGTATGAAAAATTATATACTACAAACAAGTGGGATGTATTCCAGGTATGCACAGCTGATTCCATGTTTGAAAAATCAGTGTGCAACGGACCATATAAAAGAAAAATCACATGATATCATTATCACAGAGAAAGCATTTCAAAATTCAACATCCATTCATGATAAAAACTGAGTACACTAGGACTAGAGGGGAACTTCCTAAATCTCACAAAAAGCACTCATAAAAACCTACAGCTAACATGAGACTTAATAGTGAAAGATGAAATTCTTCCCCTTTAGGATTAGGAACAAGGCAAAGATGTCAGCGCTCACCACTCTTATTTTAACATAGCACCGAAGTCTAGACACTTAAGTCAAGAAAAAAATTAAATGCATAAAGATTGGGAAATAAAATATAAAACTGTCTCTATTTGCAGACAACAACATGATTGCCTACAAAGGAAATCCCTGGCTTGGAACGGTGGCTCACACTGGTAATCCTAGTACTCTGGGAGGTTAAGACAGGAGGATCACTTGAGGCCAGGAGTTCAAGACCAGCCTGAGAAATATAAGACTTCATCTTTACAAAAAATAGAAAAATTAGCCAGGTGCCATGGCATGCACCTATAGTCTCAACTACTTGGGAGGCAAAGGCAAAAGATCCCTTGAGTCTAAGAGTTTGAGGTTGCAGTGAGCTATCAGCTCTCATGATGCCACTGCACTCCAGCTTGGACAACACATTGAGACCCTGTCTCAAAGCAAACAAAAAATCCCAAATATTTTTTAGAATATGTCATTTCACAAGGTAAAAGATCAACATATAATTGATTGCATTTCTATATATCGAAAATAAACAAGTGAAAAGCAAAATAAAAAATGCAATACTATTTCCAACTGTTGCAAAGAATATTAAAACACTGCGTAAATTTCACAGAACATGTGTAGGATCTGTATGATGAAAACTATGAAGTGTTAATGAAAGAAATCAAAGATGACTTAAATTCTTGCAGTGTCAAACCCTGTTCATGGCCTAGAAGACTCCCATAGTAAAGATGTCAATTCTCCCTAAATCGAGAGGTTTAAGGCAATTACTATCAATAAATTGGCAGGTTTCTTTGTAGATACAGACAAACCTATTCTAAAATTTATATAGAAAGGGTAATGCCCCAAAATGTCCAAAACAATTTTTAAAAAGGAAGAGGAATCATTCTCCCTGTGTTAAAGATTACTGTATTACTGCAACACTCATGACGCAGGACAAACACAGAGACCAACGGAAAAGAATCAAGAATCCAGAAACAGATCCACACAAATACGCCCAGTTAATGTTTGATCAAGAAGCAAAAGCAATTCAGTGGAGGACAGAAAGGTTTTCAATAAAGGTTGCAGGAACAATCTAGAAATTAGACCTGACTCTAGAACCATGATCCATTACAGGAAAATCTATAACCTTGATCTCATCTAAATCAAAAACTTTTGCTCTGTGAAAGACAAAATAAAAATTACAAAACAGGAACAAATGTTTCCAAATCACTTGTGTCTAAAACATTCCTTCTTTATTTATTTTCGAATTTCAAAAGATCAAGGAGGTACAAATATTTTTCTTACATGGACAACTTTTATAATGCTTAAGTCAGGGCTTTTAAAAGTGTATCCATCACCTGAATGGTGTTCATTGCACCCAATAGGTAGGTTTTTAACCCTTCTCTCGTCCCACCTCCACTCTTCTTGATTTCCAGTGACTTTAAACTCTTTGTGCATATGTGTGCCCATTGATTATCTCCCAATTACTATAGAGTACACGTGGCATTTTGTTTTTCCTTTCTTGAGATAACATCACTTAGAATAATGGTCTCTAGGTCAATCCAAGTCGCTACAAAAGATAACATTTCATTCCTTTTTATTGAGCATTACACCATGGTACATGCAGAAGAATAAAACAGGACTCCTATCTCTTATGTTATACAAAAATTAATTGAAGACTTAAATGTAAGGCAGAATCATAAAAATTCCAGAAGAAAATGTAGAAAAAGCCTCTCAGACTAAGACCCCTAAAGGCAAATACAGCAACAACAAAAATAAATGGGACTTAATTAAAAGACTTCTGCATAGCAAAGGGTATAATCAACAGAGCAAATAGCCTATAGAATGGGAGAAAATATTCACAAACTATACATCCAATAAAGGACTAATATCCAGAATCTACAACAAACATAAATAAAACAGTAAGAAAAAAATAAAACCCCATTAAAAAGTGGGCAAAAGATATGAATAGAAGCGTTTTCCAAAAGAGAAATGGCCAATACGAAAAAATGCCCAACATCACTAATCATCAGAGAAATGTAAATTAAAACAACAGATTATCACCTTACCCCTGATAACAGCTTTTATTAAAAAGTCCAAAACAATACACTGTTGGTGGGACTGCAAATAAGCACAACCTCTGCAGAAAATAGAATGGAGATTCCTCAAAGAAATAAATGTAGATTTACTATTTGACCCCGCAATCCCACTACTAGATATCTACCCCAAAAGAAGTCATTCCATCAAAAAGACACCTGCCCTCAAATGTTTACTGCAGTACAATTCACAATTACAAAGATATAAGATAAACCTAAGTGCCCATCAATTCATGAGTAAATTTTAAAAGATGTGATATAGAGAATATTCTTTTTGTTGCCCTAGGCAGAGTGGCCTGGTATAGCTCACAGCAACCTCAAACTCCTAAGCTCAAGTGATTCACTTGCCTCAGCTTCCCAATTAGTTGGGACTACAGGCAGCCACCACAACACCTGGCTATCTTTTAGGGGGGGTCTCACTCTTGCTCAGGCTGGTCTTGAACTCATGAGTTCAAGCAATGCACCTGCTTAGCCTCCCAGAATAGTAGGATTATAGGCATGAACCACCGTGCCTGGCCCAGGATTTAAAAAAAAAAAAAACACCCTCAAAATGGTTGGTGTGGTGGTTCACGCCTGTTAATACTAGCACTGTGGGAGGCTGAGGTGGGTGGACTGCCTGAGCTTACAGGCTCACTGTAGCCTCAAACTTCTGGGCTAAAATGACCCTTCTCCCCGAGGCTCCCAAGTAGCTAGGACTATAGGCATGCACCACCATATTCAGCTAATTTTTAAGTTTTTGTAGAGACAGGGTCTCAGTGCTGCTTAGGCTGGTCTCAAACTTTTGGCCTCAAGCAATCATCCTACCTTGGCCTCCCAAAGTGCTGGGATTACAGGTATGAGCCCCTGTACCCAGTCTGTTTTGTGGAGTCTGCTCACCAGTAAGCAGGCCATCTTTAAAACATGCATTCAAATCTTCTTCTGATAAGAATAATTTAACAATTATAAATTAATATAAATAATAATATAAATTAATAAATATAATTTAATCTTATTTTACTCAATCTTACTTTAACCTAGGGCATGCATTATGGCAGTGGAACAGAATGTGGTTCTTTTTTTTTTTTTTTTTTGAGACAGAGCCTCAAGCTGTTGCCCTAAGTAGAGTGCAATGCATCACAGTTCACAGCAACCTTCAACTCCTGGGCTCAAGCAATTCTCCTGCCTCCACCTCTCAAGTAGCTGGGACTACAGGCACCCACCACAACGCCCGGCTATTTTTTGGTTGCAGCCATCACTGTTGTTTGGCGGCCCAGGCTGGATTTGAACCCGCCACCTTAGGTGTATGTGGCTGGTGCCTTAGGTGCTTGAGCCATAGGCGCCGAACCTTGTTAACATGTATAGGGAGGATCTGATCTATAGCTTTCAGATTCTTTGACAGGATCTGAAACACTGACATGATTTTCACATAACAACTTGTTAGGTTCTAATATCTATATCAAATTTGTTTACAATGTCTGTATCTGTCTCTTAAACATATGAGTGTACGAATAAAAACATGCCATGAGTTAGAAACTAGTCAAAACTGGTTTATCCATGTGCTTCCTAGGAAGAGTAAAAATAAAATAGGTTTATATTGCCCTACAAAAGTATAGATGTGCCCCCAAGAAAAATCCCTTTATCATAAAGGTCAACAAGACAATGAAAGCTACAGAAATTTACCTTACTAACCTTTCAACTATGGTAGAACCTCTATACTCTGACCACTTAAGGGTCTGTAACAAATGGGTCAAAATAAGGAACTAAGCCTATTGTAGTACTCATATGGTGCATGTGTGGTCTATGAAAACTAGGTTAATTTGGCTTGGTGCCTGTAGGTCAGCGGCTAAGGGCTGCCACATATACCAGGGCTGGTGGGTTCAAACCCAGCCCAGGCCTGCCAAACAACAATGACAACTGCAAAAAAAAAAAAAAAAAAAGCCAGGCGTTGTGTTGGGTGCCTGTAGTCCTAACTACTTTGTGAGGCTGAGGCGAGAGAATTGCTTAAACCTAAGAGTTAGAGGTTGCTGTGAGCTGTGACGTCACAGTACCTAGTGAGACTGTCTCAAAAAAAAAAAAAAGTAAAGAAAAAAAGAAAATTAGGCTTAATTTAAGGAAATGGTCAATGTGGGTGGTCAATTATAGCAGCTTTACTGTTTTTGTTTTTAAATTGTCAACTACTTGGGAGATTGGGCCCTAGCACTCAGCTATTTATCAACAAATGTGAAAGCGAACGAAGGATCAACTCTATCCTTGTTAAGTGAAATAAGTTCCCAATTAGAACAACTAAAGTTTAAAAATTAAACTTTATTCACTCTATTAGTAGAAACACAGATCAGGGGCTAGCAAACTATAACCCATGGGCCAACTCTGCCCTGCTGTTTTTAATCAATAGTTTCATTGGAACACAGCTACATTCATGTGTTTTGTGTTCTTCAAATTTGCTTCTGTGCTAGAACAGCAGGAGGTGACTGGCTGTGGCAGAGACTGAATGACCTGCAAAGCCTACAAAATTTGTAATCTGATCCTTTGTAGAAGAAGTTTGCTGAGTCCTCACATCAGAAAGTTATTTAAGACTATTAATATTGCTAATTCTGAATAGGAAAACTATTTCTGTATCTGAAGTATATTATTTATTCTATTTGTCTGAAGTAGAGTAAGATTACATACTGGGATGGAAATAAAAATCAAGAATGATAAATGCTATCTCTTTTGTCAGGTAGGTGCTTCAAACACAATTTTAAAAGTTGAAAATGGGCTCTAATAACTCTCAAGCTGCTGCTGGTCAATAAAACGGGTAAAGAAAATGTTCGTGAACAGATAAAAATCTGTCAGGTTACATAAGAGAATAAATATAGAAAATACAATTATTAAATAGCTACTTACGCTGTATGTGAATGAGCTGCTTTGGCATCTTGAATTCCCCAGGATATATAGACTCGTAGTAAGCAATATTACTTTCTGCCTCTGGGACTGGTATAACCATATTATCCCTCTTCTCGCCATACACCTGCTGTGCTGAAATAGCCCGCTGAAGATGATGTTCCTAAAAAGAAGAAGGAAAAACACAAGTTTATGTAGTTTTTAAAATAATGGGATTTTAGAAGGTCTTAAAAGCACGCTGTTAACAACTCAACTAGTGACAGAAACTTTCTTTAAGACCAGCTGGAGTGTGGTGGTAGGTTTGTGGCTCACTGTAGCTTCCAACTCTTAGGCTCGAGTAATCCTCCTCCCTCAGTCTCCATGAGCCACTGATAGAAGTGCTGAGTATTTCCTCAGTTGAGGAAAGGTACTGTACCAAAATTTAGAGTCATACAAAGAGATTCCAAAAAGTTGACTAAACTATTAAAACTTGTATTTTATAGACAAGGTTCAAAGAAAAAGAATTAAAACATCTGAACTTATCAAGAAATCAGGCTATGGATAAAAAATATTTTTAAAACTCACATGCCTTCTTGACCAAATGAGAGGTGGTTATAGGTGAGGACAGAATATGCCAATGTCTGAGATTATTAGCTGGTCAAAGAATGAATACTTCACATAATTAATTATCCTCTCTTTCCATCTTAACACTACGAAAAAAAATTCACCCTTGTCAGGTTTTTACCTTACCTTTTTACAGTTTACTAATTTTTACCTATCTAGTTTATTTTTGTGTAACAGAAGGAACTACCTTTCTCCCAAATAGTCAGCTACCTGTCCTAATGTCATGCATAAAAGCATCTATTTTCCTTAATCATTAAAAATGACCCTTTGTTTTATATATAATACATGTCCTTTGCAACTGGTAGTCTTATAAGCTTGTCTTTTCCTGTGCTATTCAACTCTCTTCTATGCCAATATTAAACAGTGTGGACTCATACATTTTGCTATCTAGTAAGGCAATTTTTTGCTCATACTTTTTATCAGATTTCTCCTGGTCATCTCATTAATTTTTCAGATGAACCATAATAAAATTCATTTTGGAATATAAACCAGGACCCCCAGGGGTTTTGATTTCTTTTTTTTGAGACGAAGCCTCAAGTTATCACCCTGGGTAGAGTGCCATGGCATCACAGCTCATAGCAACCTCCAACTCCTGGGCTCAAGCGAGTCTCCTGCCTCCACCTCCCAAGTAGCTGGGACCACAGGCGCCCACCACAACAACTGGCCATTTTTTGGTTGCAGCCATCATTGTTGTTTGGCAGGCCCAGGCTGGGGATTCGAACCCGCCACCTTAGGTGTACGTGGCCGGCGCCTTAGCCGATTGAGCCACAGGCGCCAATCCTAGGGGTTTTGATTTTTATAGGCAATATAGTATGGCAGTAAGGAACATGATCTTTTTGTAATCAAGAATACTCTGGATTTAATGTTGGCACCAAGATTCCATGGGGTACTATGACTTTGGGACTTGGGACAAATTACTCTTTATTGTTTGTTAATGCACACAGTATACCTGCCATATGGAATTGTGTTTAAAATGCCTGAGACACACTCAATTGTCCTTACTCAATACATGGTAGCCAATGCAAACCTTTCATTATTACAGAAGCTGAAATTTCTCATATGCTTAGTTATTATTTATCCTCTATTATCAGCAGTGGTCTGTAAAAAAACTTCCCTTATGCTTATACCCTGAAATTAGTTTATCACTGCCTTAAAAAATCTTATTTGTGGTTTACTTGCTGTATAAAATAATTTCACACAATTCATGACTTCCTCATACTTTTAACAGGCAAGAAAATGATCTCCACTTTATACATGGAATTTAAGGGTCATCAGGTGTGCAACTTACTTCAAGTCATAAAACAGGATTTATAGAATAAGAGAAAAACCCTGCAAAATATTCACAACCGCAGATGAAGGTATATTTTCCATAAATTTGAAAAATTTTAATTACTTTACAATTTTAAAATCATAATTTTATAATTATTTCTATAATTAAATGTTTATAATTAAAATTTGAATGAAGAAGAATAGAGTACTAAGGGCCAGAGATGTATATAATATAGAGCAAATATGGTTAAGTTCTATGTTTTAAATAAAAAACAAACTCATTTCTCAATAAGTGAGATATCTATTACTTTTATTATTCAAATTTATTTTCTCCCCAAGTATAATAGTCCTCCCTTATGTTCTAAAATCCTGAGTGGATGCCTGAAACTGCAGATAGTTCCAAACCCTATATATACTATGTTCTTTTCCTATACATACAGACCTATGATGAAGGTTAATTTTTAAATTATGCATAGTATGAAATTAAACAGAACAATCAATTATAATACATTAATAAAAGGTATGTGAATATGGTCTCTCTTTTTACAAAACATTATACTAAAATCACCCCCTTTTTTGGTGATACTACGAAATAACAAAATAGTGAGGTGAATGATGTAGGCATTGTGATGCAGTGTTAGGCTACTTCTGAAAACTAATTCAACATGTATGAATTGTTTATTTCTGGAATTTTCCATTTAATGTTTTCAGACTGCAGTTTCCCTCAGGTTACTGAAACTGTAGAAAACAAAACCACACATTAAGGGGACTACTGTATGTGCCCATACAAGGAGTCCGAGACAAGGAGACCAAACAGAGGAAGCCAGCGGGAGGGGAGGGGCAAATTCATCTGCACAAAGGGTCAAGCACAGATTGTGCTATCGAGACCCCTTGCGGGGTTTTGTCCTTTTTCTGAGACCAGGCCAACAGTGGCTGAAGGATTTTAAAAATCACCCTGGTTATTGTGTTGAAAATAAATCATATTCTACAAAATAGGATTTCATAGCCTTTTAATAGTTCAGAATAACATTTAATAACACAGGCAAATTATCAATTTATTAAGTAAAAGAGACATCTGAATATTTTATGTTCTGAAATTTTATTTAAGTATTTTGTTTCTTTTTTTGAAACTGAGTCTCACTATGTCACCCTTGGTAGAATGCCCTGGTGTCACAGCTCACAGCAACCTCAAACTCCTGGGCTTAAGCGATTCTCTTGCCTCAGCCTCCCAAGTAGCTGGGACAACCAGAATCATTTTTTTCAGAAATTATGCATTAATAGCTCATAGTCAACTTTTGGAATATAGTTTGGGAAATGCTGGTATAAAACAAAAACTAGAGATAGGAAGCAGAATGTCTGGTCTTCAGTTTCTTCATTAATTAACTTAGTGTACACACCTATTTACTGAATGTTAACTACTATATTATGTACCTGGCACTGGGGATATGGTAAATAAAACAGGTATTCTCTGCATAACGCTGTAGAACTTACACTCTAGTAGAGGGAACAGATATTAATAAAATAGTTCTGAAAATAAATTGTAAAGTATAGTAAGTGCTATGAAAGAAAAGTACAATGTTGTTTTAGGAATACAGAACACCAAAAAGAATCCAAATATTCCATAAAATAACTGGGGGACAAACTCTCAAACCAGCCTCATCTGACAGGAAACAAAGTAAATAAAATTAAATAATTTAAATAATTTTTTAAATATGCAATCTCACAAAAATGGACCATACAAACCATAATTTATATTAAGTAACTTAAAAAGCCTCTTGCACTGCAAATATAGATAGCATGTTTTGTATACATAGCAATATGAACTATAAAAGGAAGATCAGAAAACACTGAAAAGATGATCTTTACAAAGCTCAGAGGCACACTGTCATGCCATGAACATCGCTTAAGCCCAAGAGTTTGAGGTTGCTATAGCTATGATGCCATGGCACTCTACCCAGGGCAACAGCTTCAGACTCTTGTCTCAAAAAAAAAAATTCTATTAATTTATTCATTAAATTTTTATATAAGCAAATAATGACCATAACAACAATTAAAACCACACTGAGGCCAGGTGAGGTGGCTCATGCCTGTAATCCTAGAACGTTGGGAGGCCAAGGCGGGAGGATTGCTCAGGAGTTTGAGACCAGCTGGAGCAGGAGTGAGACCCCATCTCTACTAAAAATAGAAAAACCGAGGCAAGAGGATCACTTGAGCCCACGAGTTTGAGATTGCTGTGAACTATGTATGATGCCACGGCACTCTACTCAGGGCAAACAAATCAAAAAACCCCTAAACCTTTTAGGTTACTGAATTGAAAACAGCTTACTAAAAGGAGTAATAATGTATAAAATTCCTAAAGGGTGATTACTAACTATGTAAAAAACTACTTAAGTTTATTTTATTTATTTATTTTTATTTTATTTTTTTGAAATAGTCTCACAGCAACCTCAAACTCTTGGGCTCAAGTGATCCTCTTGCCTCAGCTTCCTAAGTAGCCAGGGACGACAGGTGCCCGCTACCACAACCAGTTAAGTTTTTCTGCTTTTAGTAGAGACAGGCGTCTGGCTCCTGCTCAGGCTGGTCTGCAACTCCTGAACTCAAGCAATCCACCCACCTTGGTCTCCTAGAGTGCTAGGATTACAGCCAGGAGCCACCACGCCAGGCCTTCCTTAAGAAGTTTAAGTCCCTGATTATTATGCAGGTGGAGGTAGACACCACAGCAACTTAAACAAAAAGGCCTGAGCTGAATTATTTTCTCTCCTATTTTCAATTGACATTTCTTTTTTTTCCTTTCCTTTTTTTTTTTTTTAAATTTTTCTTTTATTACTATTTTTCTCTGCAGTTTTTGGCCGGGGCTGGGTTTGAACCCACCACCTCTGGCAAATGGGACCGGCGACCTACCCTTTTGAGCCACAGGAACTGCCCGTATTGACATTTCTAAGAATCAGAACATTAACCCTATTCTGGAACACTGCTCCAGCAAATACTACCTAGTTTTTCTACATCCAAACATCCAACTCCTCCCTGACTCACTGCAAATGGCCTTCAGACTGGGTCCCTGTTACCAACTTCAGCTATTCATCTCTGAAGAGTAATTCTCAAGTCCAACATGCTCTGCATGCCCTTTCTTGTTACCTCTGACACCGTTTACTCCTCTGCACTCACTGGGCTCTAGTCATACGAGATTCCCTGCTGTTTGTCAAATGTGGAAGAAATATCTTGCTTATCTCCTTCAAGTTTTTATTCAAAAGTCACCTTCCGAGATAGGTAAATGCCATATTCCCCACTATACATACATCAGAACTGCTAAAACTGAAAAGGTTAACTACACAGAATGGAAGGTGAGGATATAGGAGAAGAATTCATACACTATTATCGAGAAAAAGGCATGGTAGACATTATAAGATCAAACACATAAAATCCAGATGGCCCAATGATTCCACTCCTAAGTATTTACCCAAGAGAAATGAAACACAAGCCTAAACAAAGAATAAGAATTTTCAAACAGCTTTATTCACAAAGGCCCCAAACTGGGCACCACCCAAAGTCCACCAATAGGACAGATAAAGTCATATGGTAGAATACTGCTCAGCAAAGGAAAGGAACGAACCTACTTATGCATTCAACAACTTGGGTAAATCTCAAAAATATTACAGGGAGTAAAAATAACTTTACATAGAATGTATTTATGAAGTTCTAAAAAAGGCAAAATTAATCTTAGATGGAAAAATCCTAACTGCAGTTACTTCTGGGGAGTGAGAGCAGAGATTGATTGGGAAGAGGAATGAAATACTTCACAGAAATGATGATCATGTTCTGTATCTTGATGGGAGGTAGGGTGATGTACATACTATGATTTTGTCAAAATTTGGTTAATACATACTATTTGTGAATTTCGATACATGTCAATTTTACTTCGAAGGGAAAAAATGGTAAACTAATAGCAAACTCTAATAATTAAAAATATGCATCTAGGCTGGGCATGGTGGCTCACGCCTGTAATCGTAGCACTTTGGGAAGCAGAGGTGGGCGAATTGCTTGAGCTCACGAGTTTGAGACCAGCCTGAGCAGGAGTGAGACCCCCATCTCTACTAAAAATAGAAAAATTAGTCAAGTGTTGTGGTGAAAGCCCAGCTACTTGGGAGGCTGAGGCAAGAGGATCGCTTGAACCTAAGACTTTGAGGTTGCTGTAAGCTATGACGACACCACGGCACTCTACCTAGGGTGACAGAGTAAGACTGTCTCAAAAAAGAAATACATGCTTAAGTATTTAAGGAAACATGCACTGATGTTCGCAATTTAGTTTGAAATGCATTTAAAAAATAAGATGGGTAAGGGCAGCGCCTGTGGCTTAAAGGAGGAGGGCTCTGGCCCCATACGCCGGAGGTAGTGGGTTCAAAGCCAGCCCTGCCCCAAAACCAAAAACTGCAAAAAACAAACAAAAAAAAAAGATGGGTAAAAAGATGGATAGATGAGTGATAAAGCAAGTATAATAAAATGATAATGGTACCATCTAGCTAGTGCAGCAATATAATAGGTGCTCACCGTAAAATTCTTTAAACTTTTACTGTATGTTTGAAAACTTTCATTATGAAATCTTATCTTCCCCTCAAAATGGAATCTCTTTCCCCTCAACCCCAGAACATCATGTTCCCCTACCCTGCCTTATTTTTCTCCACAGCACTTGTCACTTCCTTATAGATTTTCCTCTTATCATGATCCATGAAGATAGAGTTAGATTTTTTGCTTTGCTTTACTTTAGATCTCAAATCATGCTGAACACATACAAGTATCCAGTAAATACCTGTTGAATAAATGAGCCAGTGAACTGTTCCTGTTACCTGAGGTCCACAAACTATTACAGTTTGGAATAGACTTCATAAAAAAGATTCTGTAACTCTCTACTCATTCTCCCATTTAAAGCTCAGGCCTCTGCAATTAATTTCTAGAATATAAAAAGGAAAACCTTTGCTAAAGTACAGATAAAATCATCCAGTTCTGTTGTCTTTAACGTGAACTATTTGCCAATTTACTACTTTCTTCACAAAATAACCAGGACTTAAAGTTAACTAAATAGCAGGGGTCAAGGCAGCCCTAGGCAACATGAAGTTTAATTTTGATCTTTTTATGTCCCTCATCAGTACCCCTTATATCCCTTAAGACTTATACTGGTTGCACTGTATTTATTAGAGCCTCATGCCAATGTGATGCTTAGCAATGCAAAGAGAAAGGAAGTAAAATTAAGGGTTCCTTTCTACCCTCAGAAAAGTTAAAGTCTAATTGAAATGTTTGTCCAAAAATTAAATTTAAAAAGGCTTAAAAAGCTGTTAATGTTGGTTGCAATCTTTATGACGATGGTATCTATTCCTCCAAAGCATCCCTGAGAGAACTGGCCTCATTTCTCCCTGCCATTTCTTGATCCCTTTTAATTCATGCAAAATCAAGTAAAATACAAATGATTATTTTTTGTTAAAATATCCTAAAGCAGAAGCTCTGAATAAACACCTAATTTGAACTTGTCTGAAGCCAAAGGTGCTTATATAATCAATAGCACAAACAAACTCTATACCAGGGCTTAGTTGTTAGCCCTTGTACGTATACCCTTGCAATTTATTCCACTGTCAATCGCTTCAAGTCCAATTTGTATGCTGGTGATGATTCCAGACTTTAACTTCCTGCTCAGGATTCTTCTGCACTCCAGAATACATCTCTTTATGATGCATTTATTTCCTAGACATCTCTTACATAACACCAAAATCCCCTATCAGTGATTCTCCAAATCTGTTCCTCCATCTGGATTACCAACTTCAATAAATTGTATCATCATCTCCAGTCACCCAATTCAGGCACCAGATCCTATAGCTTTTTCATTTGTTTAATGACTAGAAATTATTCAATACTTTTCCACCCCGTTGCCACAGTTCAGGCAGTAATCAGCCCTCTAACCCTCTAGGATCACATTACCCTCCACTCCCCTTTTAAAGCTACTGCCAGCAGTTTTTCTAAAAGAGTCTGACCAAGTCACTCTCACACTTAATTCTTGGCTCTTTATTGCCTTTTTGATGAATCTCAAATTTCCTAACATGGCAAACAGCCCTTCATGATCTAGCTCCAGCTAATTCTTCCTGTCCAACTCTTTAGCACTTTCTATTCTGAATTAATATTTCACTCATAGTGAGCATGTTTAATAGCACTGTGCCGTACTATACCCTTTACCTCTGTCTACACCCCTTCCCCATTCTCCATAATTCTACTAGGATGTCTATTCATTTTTTAGAAAGTCTTCCACACCTATTATGTGATACTATCACTATGGTGGCATATAATAAGGAAAGGAGATTTTAAAATGCCTATTTCCATAAAGATCAATTGAGGGGAAGGTGTAGTGGCTCACATCTGTAAATTCTGGCATTCTGGAAGGCCAAGGTAGGTACTGCTTGAGCTCAGTTTGAGACCAGCCTGACCAAGAGTGAAATCTACACTGTCTCTACAAAAATTGAAAACTAGCTAAGTGTTGTGGCAGGTACCTGTGGTTCCAGCTACTCTAGAGGCTGAGGCAAAAGAATCTCTCAAGCCCAAGAGTTTGAGGTTGCTGTGAGCTATGACATCTACCTAGGGTGACAAAAGAGTAAGACTCCATCTCAAAAAAAGATTCAACTAAAATCTTTATGAGGTTGAAAAATGAGCTAGTCAGAATCCAGAAAAAAAATTTCCTCTTAAAGATTCCATGCTTCCTAAACAACCTGCTCCACACATATCCGAAAGGTCTGGATATATTAGGTACAAAAGAACAGCAAAAGTCAGAATAAGTATATATTAACCTATTTGGAAGAAGTGATTTTCTGAAATCCCTTTAAACTTTTAAAGTTATGAATCCTTAAGCTTTATTAAGATGATTATTATTCATCTTCCCAGAATTAAAATAATAGGGAATATGTACTAAGCATTTATTACATGCCAAGCCTTCAAGTTACACATCTTATTTTTTCCTTTAAAGCTCACAATAACCTGAAAATGTATAAATTAGCACCCCTATTTCACACATCAGTAAATTTGTGCAGGTTCATACAGTTAGCTGGACTCAAACCTAGCTTTGACTCCAGATCATGAGCTCTTAACAACTTCACTATGCAGACACCCAAAAGGATGTAGATTTACTACTGATTTACGAAAAGAAAAAAAAAAAAAGTAAATGTACAGTGGAGAAAATGGACCATACTTTAACCAGGTGATCAAAATTAATATTATCAATGTGGTACAGATGTATGTATATGCCTCCAAATGTGATGCCATAAGGATATAATATCTGTATATAATACTCTAGCTCGGAACACAAAACTTTTAATCTAACTGGAAAAATACCAAGACAAACCTGAAATGGGATCATTCTATTGAAAGAAAAAAAATGGACTGTATTCTTCAAAAATGTCCACCTCTTAAACGATTAGACACCCACTGAAACATTTAGGGGTAAAAGGCCATGATGTAGGCAGCTTTAATGGTTTGGAAAAAAATAAGTATGTGTACATGAGAGACAGAGGGAACAAACGATAAAGCAAATGGAGGAAAGTGTTAATAACAGGTAATCTGAGTAAAAGGCATGCAACGTTCTATCTACTGCTTTTTTCTGCAACTTTTCTGTAATTGAAATTTTTAAAAAAGTACAATCTCAGGTGGCACCTGTGGCCCAAAGGAGTAGGGCACTGGCTCTATATACTGGAGGTGTTGCATTTAAACAGGGCCCTGGCCCTAAACTGAAAAAAAAAAAAGTACAATCTCTCCAAGTGAGAGATGCAGAATTGTTGCCCAGTAACTAACTGCATAATCTTCATGAGTCAATAAATGTTTTTGACCCTTAATTTCCCCACTGAAGCAAGTTTCAGAAAACCGTCTTCCTGAAAAGTAGTTCCAGAGATATCATTAAGTGTCTTGCAAGGAGTATAGGTGGGACCCAGTCTTTAACGTACAGTATTAAAAAGTAAAGTAAGAATTAAAATAAAATGTTAAGTTGTGGTATGCAAAACCCATTCTCTTGTATAATGGACCGTCAATTTTGGGAAATATAATCTTGGGACTCCAACCATTGTTTAACTCATTATGAGGATTTTTTCACTTTTTGTTTTTGAGGGGGCTGTATTTTGACTATGAAATCTCACAACAGAGATTTTCTGGTCAATGATACAGATTAGAGGTTGGTAAACTATAAACTGCTTATTCATCTATTTTATTTAGAGACAAGGTCTTGCTATGGCCTCAGGCTGGACAGCTGTGGCTATTCACAGGTGCTATCATAGTGCAGTATAGCCTCAAACTCCTGGTCTCAAGTGACCCTCTGGCCCTCAGCCTCCCAAGTATAGTAGCTAGGACTATAGGCACATGCCACCACACCCAGCCCTAGATCTGTTTAATTTTTGAGATTCAGAAGTCTAGTTGTGCCAAGGTGGATCAGAGGCAGACACTAAAGCATGCTCTACCATCACATGGTAAAAATGAGAGAAGAGGAAAACAGTTCATTAAGTAAATTTTTTTTATCACTATGTTTAGACCTACATTAGACACTTCACTCTGAAGATTTATTATATCCATTTTACAGGGCAAGTGAAGCTTCGTAAAATTAAGTCACTTGCCCAAAGTGGTGAAATAGGATTTGGACTGAGATGTGACTTCAGAACCCCCTGGTCCTTTTACTGTGGCTTAATTCTCCCTCTTGACCTCTTTTATCTTCCCTTGTCTATGGCTGAGTTCTGGTTGATACTGAGGAGAGTACTCAGAATACTAAGCACGAAGAAAAAAGGACTTTAAATAGCTGAGGAGATCATCATAGCATCATGGCTACAAAGACCACTAAGCAGCTACACTCAGTCAACTTAAGAGCAGATCTCACTTAGAGAATTCACTTTAGTGCATAAGGCTTCGCTGGTAATGTCTAGGCATCCTGGATATGAAGGACAGAGCTGAGGAAGATTAAGTCATGAAAGAGCCGAGAGAATGTACACATGCTTCCATGTACACTGTTAATCATTCTTCGTGCCCTACATGCACAGAGGTTCATAATAAAAGGTAAAGTATATTTTTCTTTAATAAACACTATTTTAGTAAGCACACAAATAGAAAAAATATTGATTCCCCCAACTTCCAATAATTTCCTTATATTTTTGACACATTTGCACACTGTATGTGGAAACAAAATAATATCTCCTTTTTACAGAAGGTAGCAGAAATCCAAGTTTTCTTAAAGGAAGAGAATCAAGGAAATTATGAAGGAAACTCACTTTATATCAAGGAAATTATGAAGGAACTCACTTAGCTTTAGAAACACTTTATTTAGGTACAATCATAAAAATCTACCATAAAAGAAATCAGAGGATATGAAATTATTTGCCATCAGAGAGAAAAGGACCTATGTGATGAACTAATTAGGCTGAAACAAAGTATAAGTTAGACTAAATGTGATCATGCCCTATTTATCAACAATAACAGATTTATCTATTTCATTTTCTTGTCAATGTAGCAATCAGAACTTGGCTGTTGTTGCACTTATTTTATCACATACTTTGTTTTACCCACCTAAAACACAAACCTTTAAGGTTTGTGTGAATGCTAGGATTTGCGCATTTCATGATAACTGTGGAATACATGGTTACTATGAGAAATGATAGTTCATATTACTGACTTCAGATGAAAACTAAAAAATAATCTTATAGGATTTTCTTCCTTTTCAGTATCACAAAGTTTCTTGGTTTCACCCAAAACATAAAAACTCCAGTGGAGGCTTCGCGCCTGTGGCTCAATCGGCTAAGGTGCCAGCCATGTACACCTAAAGTGGCGGGTTCGAATCCCCAGCCTGGGCCCGCCAAACAACAATGATGGCGGGCGCCTGAGGTCCCAGCTACTTGGGAGGCAGAGGCAGGAGACTCGCTTGAGCCCAGGAGTTGGAGGTTGCTGTGAGCTGTGATGCCACCGCACTATACCCAGGGGGATAGCTTGAGGCTCCGTCTCAAAAAAACAAAATAAACAAACAAACAAAAAAACAAAAAAAAACCCCTCCAGTGGAATTTCTGGTATCTATAACAGAAATAGTATCTTAGCTGGGGGAAGTTCATACCCATAATCCCAGTACTTTAGAAAGCTGAGGGGTGAGGATAGCTTGACTTTGGGAGTTTTGAGACCAACCTGGCCAAAACAGCAAAAATCTATCTCTACAAAGACTAAAATATCTCCAGCCTGAGAAAGAGCAAGACCCCCATCTCTCTACTAAAAATACAAAAATCAGCTTCTCATCATGTTGTATGCTTGTAGTCCCAGCTACTCAGGAGTTTGAGGTTACAGGGAGCTATGATCTCACACCACAGCATGCTAGCCTGTGGCACCAAGTGACACCTTGTCTCAAAAAAAGTAGTACTTCCCATAGTGGTTAAAAATAAAAGGGGTTCTTACAGTCTCAAAACTTTGTTACTTAAATACGTGTCTGTTTCCCTCAGATGCTCTAACTTACCCCTAACTTGTATTTATAGTAATTAATGCAGTAGACAAAAAGAAATATTTCATAATTTTAAATTATTCTAATTAATTTATTATGATACCATCAATTCTTTTCTTCTATACTGTAAAACATGATATTTTCTTTTATACCATAAAACATCATATATAGAAATAAAGTTTCTGATTTCATCAGACTACTCTTCATCAATTAGGAAGGCAGATAAAAGGTATATAGTATTCAACAGCACATACTTTCATCAGAAACCTGGATTGGAATTCCAATTCTTCCATTTACTAATTGTGATATGACTTCTCTAAACCGTCAATTTCCTTACTAGTAAAATCAGGTAGTTGCCTTTGTATGGATAAAATAAGAAATGAACGTAAAACCTCTCTAGCACATACTTATTAACTCTTTAAATAATGAAATCAATTTAACCTGTTACTGGAAAGGGCAGAAAATGCCACCTAGCTTATAAAGATTAAAGTTATATCCTAAAGGCTTGGTATAGTTATTATTTTAATAGGTAGATTATAAGTAACAACCTAAATTATTAATAGAAAGTTTTACTATAGCTTAATAAATTAAGAATATTCTGAATTTACCTTTTTATTTATTTTGGCTGGGGCTGGGTTTGAACCCATCACCTCTAGCATATGGGGCCAGTGCCCTACCCTTTTGAGCCACAGGTGCCGCCCTATTTATTTATTTATTTTTTGTTGTTGCAGTTTGGCCAGGGCTGGGTTTGAACTCACAACCCTCGGTATAAGGGACTGACACCCTACTCACTGAGCCACAGGCACCACCCTGAATTTACTTTTCTTAAAGGATATCTTTCTCTTACTAATCACAAAAAAGAATAGATTTCCAATTATTTTTTATTGGCAGACTGTCACTGGTAACTGTTTTTGTTAACACCTAAAGATAATCAAATCTACTGTAGAATTTAAGTACTTTATATTACAAATTCAGGCATAAATATAGTCCAGTGACTACAGCCAGTCACTTCTTCAACTTTTAGAAGAGAATGAGATCTCTCTACATAATTTAAAACAAAAAATAAAAGTATATCACAGTCACAAGGAAGCCATGTTTTTACAGCTTTCCTGATCAAGTTAAATGGCAAGAATTCATTTCAAAGATTTATTACTATTATTATTTATTATGGTACTTATATATCACAAGCATTATCCCATAATAGATATGAAATAAATCACGAGAACATCTTAAAATCTTTGAATACTATATGAAACGAGTATGTTTTTCTCTTTCCTATGGAAACAAGAGAAAAATGTAACAACTTTAATTGGGGGAGGAGAAGGTTAAAAACCTTGAGCAGCAAACTTCTAACAGTTTCGGTTCTAATCCTAAAAGTACATTTAAATCATCATCTCTTTAGCTGGTTATTTACAGCCAAAAAAGAAAAATTACATCTCTTTTTGCAAATGTCCTTAGGTTCCTACAAATAGCACACAAATTCCCTTATTTCACAGTAGAAAGAGATGAAATATCTCAAGTAAACAAAGTTTCTATCATATATCATACTTAAGACATCTTTCCTGCAAAATATTAACCTATGTCAAGTTTCATGAGTTGCATTAAATTTGGTCAGAATAAAAAGATGATTCTTTTATGTCTAAACAAACAAAAGTATAATCTTATTTTTAAGAACAACCCATGTCAGGCATTGCTAGCAATTTTTTTTTTTTAATCTCTTGTAAGGGCAGATTAACTTTCCAGTAATAAACAATAGCTTGAAGACCGGTCTAGGACACATCTATACTTAATTAGTAATTTATTTCAGTCTGATAATATCAACTATAGTATGCCTCTTAGTAAGTCCATTTATATTTAAGTGTGACCAAACCATGGTCAGAATGCAAAACTTACTCTTTAATAGAGCAAAGGAGGATAGATAAAAGCCTTTAAACCAGAAACAGATAAACATGGCCCACTGAAGTTACACCTCTCATTTGTCTTCATGAAGGTACCCTAAAAACAAGAGCACACTTAACATACTGCCAAGAATGCAAGGAGTTGTAGGATAAAATCTACAAAAGCTCCTCTTCCTCATCTCTCCTCCTCAACTACACAAAGATAAATATTGAAAGAGTTATAGTTTTTAGTGTTGTTCATCAAGTATTTCTGCTATAGACGCACTAGAATTCTGGCCCTGCTGCAGGTGGGTGGAGCTAGGTGACTAAGTCTGACCAAGAGTTTTAAGTCAAAGTGACCTATAGTCCTTCTGGAATATACAATTTAACCACCATGAAAAGATGTGAGGTCTTTCAAAGTACTCTTTCTACCTGTCACCATGTTTAAGATGCTGACTGTTCCACAGCCTGGTTCCCCAACTGATCCAGAATGATAATCCAAAATCTAACAAGAAAAAAACTTTGTTATTGTATGACACTAAGATTGAGGTTGTTAGTTATCACAGCATATCTGAACTTATCCGAACATAAACTGGTACCCAAAACAATGGCAGGAGGGAAATTCCTTGTCCATATGCAATACAAATACTGGTAAAAGTCAGTTATGATAAATGACAAAGTAGTTAATAAACCTGTAACTCTAGGGGACATGTCTAAACATTTCTCAACAAGCACATGAAAAAAATGTTCAACAACACTAACCACGAGGGAAATGCAAATCAAAACTACAATTATAGAGCACCTCACCCCAGGTCAGAATGGTTACTATCATCAAAAAGATGAAATATAAATACTGGTGAGAATATGGAGAAAGGGAAGTGCTTTTTTTAAAAAAAAATTATTGTTGGGGATTCATGAGGGTACAAGAAACCAGGTTTCACTGATTGCATCTGTTAGGTAAAGTCCCTCTTATAATCGTGTCTTGCCCCCCAAAGGTGTGGCACACACGAAACCCTCCCCCTCCTTCCCCACCACTCCTCCTTCCTTCTTCCTCTCTCTGCTAACCCCCTCCTCTTGTCATTTACTGTCCTCATATCAAAATTGAGCACATGGTTCTCCATTCTTGTGATGCTTTACTAAGAATAATGTGTTCCACTTCCATCCATGTTAATACAAAGGCTGTAAAGTCTCCATTTTTAAAAACGGCTGAATAGTATTCCATGGTATACATATACCACAGCTTGTTAATCCATTCTCTTTTTTGGGGAAACTCTTGCATGATATTGGTGGGACTGTAAATCAGTACAGCCATTATGAAAAACAGTATGGAGGGGTTTCCTCAGAAAAATCCAAACTAGATCTACCATATTCCCATATGTTATTCTATACCACCACTGGGTATACATCCAAAGGAAATGAAATCGGTATGTTACAAAGAAAATCTACATAGCCACTTTAAATGCAGCGCTACTCACAAGAGGGTGAGTAGATAAAGGTGGATAAAGAAAATGTGATGTATACATACACTAGAGTACTATTCACCCATAAAAGGCCCATATTCTGTCATTTGTGAAAATATAGATGAACCTGGAGGATATTACATTAAGTAAAGTAAGCCAGGCACAGAAAGACAAATACTGAATGTTCTCATCATCTCCTATTCTCCTATGTGGAAACAAAACGAAACAAAAAAATTTCATGGATGTTGAGAGTGGAACAGTGGTTACCAGAGACTAGAAGGGGAATATGAGATATGGGATACAGGGAAATGGGGAAGGGTTAGTTAACAGGTACAATGTTACAGTCAGGAGTAAATTCTGGTATTCTGTTCCCAAACAGGGTACCCACTGATAACAAGAATGCATTGTATATTTCAAATAGCTAGAAAAGAGGACTTTGAATATTCTCACAACAAAGAAATTAATGTTTGAGGTGATGCATATGCTAATGCAAATTACCATGATTTGATCATTAAGCAATTCAAAACACATATCAAAACATCATATTGTACCATAAATACGCATTGCTTAATGATGGCAATGTATTCTGAGAAGTGCATTTGTTGTTAGGCAAATTTCATCATTGTGAGAACATCATAGATTGTACTTACACAAACCTAGATGATATAGCCTATTAAACCCCTAGGTTATATGGTAGTCCTATTGCTCCTAGGCTACAAACCTGTACAGCATATTACAGTACTGTAACATAATGCTAAGTACTTGTGATTCTAGAACACATCTAAACATTGAAAAGGTACAGAAGGACATGGTGTTATAATCTTATGGGACCATTATATATGTGTGTGAAGTTTGTTTGTGACCAAAATGTTACACAGCTCACAACTGTGTGTACAATTACTATGTGCTAATTAAAAAGCTGTATCAGTAGTTGTGACTGTGTCTGGTATTACAAGAATGAAACTAATTTAAAAGTAACAAGAGTTTGTAAGCAGGGATAAACAGAAGAGAGTCCAAAACTTTGGGGCCTTGGAGAGTTAGAAAGGAAGAGTCCTTAACCTGGAGCCATAAATTTAAAAACCAACAAGGCCTTTAAGCCACAAAGGAAGAGTAATTGGCCTTGAGATAAGGTATAGAAATCAAGAGTAAAAATGTTAAAACATAGGAATGAACTAAAGAGAAGACTCTCACAGCAGAAACCCAATTAACATTTTGACACACCATAAAAGCTTTCAGTTGAAAATGCTCTCAGGAAAACAAAACAAAACATAGTTCAATAGGTTCATGTAGCAACATTAAGACAGACGTTCCTTAAAAAACACTGGCACACGGTGGTGCCTGTGGCAAGGAGTAGGGTGCCAACCCCTTATACCAGAGATGGTGGGTTCAAACCTGGCCCCGGCCCCAAACTGGGAAAAACAAAACAAAACAGACAAACAAACAACAACAAAAAACACTGGCACACTAAGCTAAATGGAAGGTAACAGGTTAGAAACCTACAAAAGGGCTCAACGCCTATGGCTCAAGTGGCTAAGGCGCCAGCCACATACACCTAAGGTGGCGGGTTTGAATCCCCAGCCTGGGCCTGCCAAACAACAATGATGGCTGCATCCAAAAAAAATAGTCAGGCACTGTGGCAGGAGCCTGTGGTCCCAGCTACTTGGGAGACAGAGGGAGGAGATTCGCTTGAGCCCAGGAGTTGGAGGTTGTTGTGAGCTGTGATGCCAGGGGACTCTACCCAGGGGGACAGCTTGAGGCTCTGTCTCAAAAAAAAAAAAAAAAGAAACCTACAAAAGTTGTGTAGCCAACAGGCAAAACTCAAGGGTCTGGATTTAAAAATCTGATTGACTTAAAAGTATGCTTAAATCTCTCTATCTAGGCAGGAAGCAGGTTGTAAAATGTTTTGGCTTCCAAAGAGGCCTAATTTTCCAACGTCTACTTCAGATGAGGCTAAGGAAGTTGAAAAAGAAGAATCTCCAATAGCCACAATAAACAAAAGACTGGTCACCCCCTACATTTAAGGAGGCCCTCATTAAGTCTAGCTGGTGGGATTTTTCAATTGCTAGGGTTAGGGACTGCAGTATTTCTCCCATCTTCTGTTATTCACATGAGGGTATTTATTGCGGTTATCCTGTCCCTGTTATTCTAATGTACATAGTGTGTGGGGGAGAAGGGAGACTGCAGACAACATTTTCATTCACAGATGTCCAGATTAGGAGGAATACACACACATTATGAAGTACAAAGTAAGGCATATCACCTGGAAATCCTAAATTTGATGTTATAATTAATTGGTGATTTGGGGCTGGCTTCACTAAGGAGGAAATGAGTATATTCTGTCTGTGGCAAGAAGAGTGAGCCAAATCTTTGGTTGACTAGAAGGGCAAACCTGTCATTAGTACAGCTGAACAAAAATTTTTGTTTCTGTCTCTGGTAATATGATAGGATTGCACTTTTTGGTCCCTTTATGGTTAGGTTGAGCTCTGTTATTTGTTCTGGCCAATGAGCTAAAGACTAAAGTGACATGTAACTTCTGGCTAGAGTATTTTAATAGCTGTTGCAAAATATCGTATCTTCTACAGCTCTCTTTTCTCTGTTACATATAGTGTACAAAATACTTAGCCTGGATCTTCAAGTGAGGTCATGTAGAATAGAAACCTCATATCAACCCAATGGAGCAATGCAGCACCAAAAATCTCAGTAAGGAAACCCTTAAACTCACAGCACATTCAAGAAAGAGGCAAGCTTTAAAAAAAAAAAGAAAGAAAGAAAGAAAGAAAGAAAGAGGCAAGCTTATAGATCACCTCATTCAAGTTTCCTTTATAAATGATAATAAAAAAAGAGGGATAGGCTCGGTGCCTGTGGCTCAAGCGGCTAAGGCACCAGACACATACACCTAAGGTGGCGGGTTCAAATCCAGCCTGGGTCTGCCAAACAATAATAATGGCTGCAACCAAAAAATAGCCAGGTGTTGTGGCGGGTGCCTGTGGTCCCAGCTACTTGGGAGGCTGAGACAGGAGACCTGCCTGAGCCCAGGAGTTGGAGGTTGCTGTGAGCAGTGAAGCCATGGCACTCAACCCAGGGGGAAACCTTTCGGGTCTTTCTAAAAAAAAAAAAAAAAAAAAAAAAAAAAAAAGAGGGATAGCAGTAAAGTGACTAGTTTAGTCACACGGGAACCACATACCAAATCTGATAGAACTATTACTATTTTCATGTAATTCTAAATTGCAATGGGAGTTATACTCCTAATCTATAAATATAGTTCTGGGACAGAATGAACTAGAAACTTATAAATTAACAATAAGCCAATCCAGTCATTCATTAAAAAATTATAGAAGCATTAACCTTCAGTGCTACAGGTACTTGCAGCTTCGAGTAAAGGCCTACTTAGGTAAAAACCTATAACCAAATAGCCATAGAGGGTGGCACCTGTGGCTCAGTGAGTAGGGTGCCAGCCCTGATACCAAGGGTGGTAGGTTCAAACCTGGCCCTGGCCAAGCTGCAACAAAAAAAATATAGCTGGGCACTTTGGTGAGTGCCTATAGTCCCAGCTACTTGAGAAGCTGAGAATCACTTAAGCCCAAGAGCTGGAGGTTGCTGTGAGTTGTGATGCCACGGAGCTCTACTGAGGGTGACAGAGTAAGACTCTGTTTCTAAAAAAAAAAAAAAAAAAAAAAAAATAGCCATAAAAATAAAATGTTAGTTCACAACAGTAATTGTTGTGAAAGATACATCTGAGATCCTGTACCAGATGAGATATAATGAGTGGACACCTAGGGAACTGACCTTGAGCTGAGAAGATCACTAGAAGATTCCTAGACCACCCTGTAGGGGAATAATGTTTCAGTATATGGGAATAAATGAGAATGATCCTGTGGCTGAAGGGAACTTGAGGGCTTTGGAGGAATGAAAAGGAGATAGGGGCCAGAAATACATAAAGATTAATACAGAAGGTTCCCCCCCCAATACACACACACACACACACACACATACTCATTTTAAGAAAGGAAAAACCTGTATTGAAATTGTAATAATACATACTGATAACAAAAGACAAATATGAGTCATGTTGCCCATCTCCTGTAATTGCAGAAGTCAAACATGACTTCAGTATCACAAATACAATACAGTGTTTTCCTTGCTCAAAATGTGTATACATTTTTTTTTTTTAGCACTCTGTGTATTTGAATATGTCACATTACAAATAATGGGAGCTCTTTATAGGTTTTTAGCAAAAGTGTTAACAATAGGATTTCCATTTTCAAACGTTCACTGGGAAGGGCTCAGCACCTGTAGCCAGTGGCTAGGGTTTCAGCCACATACAGCGGAGCTGGCAGGTTCAAATCCAGCCTGGACCTACCAAACAACAATGACAACTGCAACCAAAAAATAGCCGGGTGTTGTGGTGGGTGCCCACAGTCCCAGCTACTTAGGAGGCTGAGGCAAGAAAATTGCTTAAACCCAAGAGTTTAACAGCATTCAACCCAGGGTGACAGCTTGAGACTGTCTGAAAAAAACAAAGAATACTAAGAAGGCAACAACTGTAGTCTTGGGAGGACTAGTAGGGGGATGATAGTACCCTGAGTTACAGAAGTGGCAATGGAGACAATAACATCTGAAATATTTAGACAATTATATAAACATCAATACACTGGAATTTTTGTTCAGGATATTTTAAACTCTTGCTAGCCTATCTGAACTTTCATGCTAGTTCTTTAATTTCTCCACTGAGATTCACAGTAAATTTGAATACATTAAACTGAAAGGAAGGATAGTCTAACACCAATCTGTTACAGCTAGCTAATGAAGGAAGAGCATCTACACAAAAGTATGCCTCTCCAACAGGTCCCACAAGCCTTTTAGAAGACACATACATTCCTGATAGCAGCAAGTGGTCATCTTGTTTTATGCCACTTTAGTGTTAGTTAAACACTGTTCCATTACATGCCATTATTTCCCAACTGATAAGGCAGAGACTGTTCAGTGAAACTTTCTGGATCTGAATCTTAGAAAATGCAGATTCTATTCAAACTTAGCTTAGCCCTCAAATAAAGGAATGCTTTTGTAGTTATTAGTTGGTTTCTTTATGGGGATACCAAGTACTAAGCATCCTTGAGAAATAGTTTCAGATACAGAAAGAATTACTGAGGAATTATATACAAAAAAAAAAAAAAGGTCCTGAAAATACAAAGACTATGAAAAAAATGCTAATCTTATCACAAAAGCATTTCTTTATTCTGCCCTATCTTATAAAAAAAGAAAACCAACAAAAATGTTTGTTTTATCATTACAAAAGTTAGAAGGAATTTTTGATGTCATGTGTATGACATAAAAGTTCCAATAAAACATGAAATAAAACTCAACAAATGCTTCAAAACAATGTATAGAAAAACCCAGGACAAATAAAGAATATACATTTCTGGAGCTACTTCTTCAATATTTCTTGGCAAACAGAAAAAAAATTCATTGAGAATTATCAAGTTTACTGTCAAGATTCCACCATGGTAGACAAGGAAACTCTAAGGCAGTAAATAAGATGGTAATTACAACCAAAATCTTCATTTTAAAACTTTCAGTTCGGAAAGAAGGAATTTTAATGTAAATTTTAAGTTAGAATAGCTGATTTTGATTTTACATGATCTATTTTACTTATATTTACTTCACGTGGAAAAAAAGAAATGAATTTTCAGTAACTAATATCAGAAATTGGCTGATATGGTTTTATTAGACTATGAGTGTGATAACATATAAACTATCCTATGTAAAAATAAATTTCTAATATTTACAACAGAGACTTAGGAAAGACTTCTTTGGATTGTTTTATTTACTACATGAATTATAGGCCCCTTGAAGGAAAAGACATGTTTATAAACTCCATAGTATTTAACATTATACTTCTAAAGTGTAAGTTCACAAGTGTTTGATGAGTAAGTCATCTCATAAGTCAACAAGTATACAACAAGCCCTTTAGCACAGCATTACACAAAACACTTTCAGAAAAGACACTAAATTTTCTCTGTTTCGTGTTCTTCCCATAATAAACCATAGCTTAAATCCTAGCCTTACTCCAAAAGCTCACAGGCAGAGCAGGTAATCTATCCAATTACCATTTTAGAACACAAAATTCTCATTCAGAGCCTAGTTTTTTCCAGAACTAAACATTAACTCAAGAAACATTTGTGCCAGAACAATATTAAGCCTTTAAGATACAACACTGATTTTGCTTTCAAAGGGCCTGTAGTGCAGCAAAAGCCAGCAATCACATATATGAAATTAGTTTTCTAAAAGTTCAAGTGCTATCAGGTTTGGAAAGGAGAGGAAAGGCTTCATAGAAGTTGACAGCAAAAAGGGGTTTGAGTGAATACAGGAAAACACTTGGGGTAAAAAAAAGGGCAGCATATGAAAAGGCAAAAGTAAGGAACAGCATGGCCCATGGAGAAAACATCAGTGTGGTTTAGGAGTTCAGTTCTTTGAGCAGAGGTTCTCATGGCGGCTAGCCTCCAGGATGGTACCCAAGGTTCCCTGCCTCCTATGCTGTACCAGAGTTGGTTTGTGTGACCAAGGATATGGCAGATGCGATGGTATGTCACTTCTAAGATTAGACTCTACCACTGCAGCTTCTGTCTTGAGTGCTCTTTACTCACTTGGCACACATTGTCACTGCTCTGTGGGAAGCCAGAAGTCAGACTGTGAGGGCATGCAGGTAGTTACTGGAGAGGCCTGCATGATGACAGGAACAGAGTCCTCCAGTCAACAACGTGATGTGGCCTAAAAGCAGGGTTGAGTTTTTCTGCAGACAGAGCCAGAAGCACCCAGTAGAGATGTTCTTGGATTCCTGATCCTCAGAAACTATAGGATTATAAATGTTTATTGTTTTAAGCTGCTAAATTTTGGGTAGTTATGTAGTGACAAATAATTAACACATATGTTGGTACTCAGAGTCCCCACTGACATAACAAAAATATAAATGTTGGATTGGCTTTGGGACTAGACCATGAGTTTTGAGGATAGTATCAGCGAAAAAGCTGTTACTAAAAACTGTACTTAAGGTTTGGCGCCTATAGCTTAAGCAGCTTAGGCACCAGCCACATACACCAGAGCTGGCGGGTTCGAATCCAGCCCAGGCCTACCAAACAACAATGACAACTACAACCAAAAAATAGCCAGGTGCTACAGCATGCACCTGTGGTTCCAGCCTCTTGGGAGGCTGAGGCAAGAGAATCGCTTAAGCCCAGGGGTTGGAGGTTGCTGTGAGCTGTGATGCTATAGCACTCTACCCAGGGTGACAGCTTGAGGCTATCTAAAAAAAAAAAAAAAAAAACAAAAATCAAAAAACAAAAAACTGTACTTCAGGAAATATATTCAAGATGCCTCAACTATACCTTAATCTAATTTAGATGACAGTCTGGATTGTATTTTGAGCTGATATAGTAAATGGGATGAGATTTTGGGAAGGGTGAAAACACATTGCCAGGACAACCGTAGTAGCAACTTCTAATGATCTCTATGTACAAACTTATGCAGTCCCCTCCTCTATTTTACCTGGGCTGATCTACATGACCAACAGCATATGACAGAAGTGACAATAAGTAACTTTTGAAATAAATTCATAAAAGACCATGGCTTTTGTCTTGCATGCCTCTTGTGTGCTCTTTCATTTGGATTTCTCTCTCTGGGGGAGGCCAGCTGCCACACTGTGAGGATGCTGAGAGAGGCAATGGAGAACCCCATATAATGATGAACAGAACACTCTAGTCAGCAAGGAACTGAGTCTCACCAACAACCATGTGAATAAGTTTGGATGGGAATTCTCCAGATCCAGTCAAACTCTCAGAGGACAGGACTGTGACCCCAGCTAGAGCTTTAGTGTGGCACTGTGAAAGACTCTGGGCCAGAACCACCAAGATAAGCCACTCCTAGATTCCAGCCCTCAGAAACTGCCAAGTTAAGTGTCTGTTGGTTTAAGATGCTAAATTTGGAGATAATTTGTTATATGCCTTAAAGGAGGTAAGAGGGAAAAGGGAAAATACTGGAAATGGAGGCTAGATCATGCAGGTCTCATTAAATCTTAGTAAGTAGTTTTTGCATTTTGTTCTATGAGAAAAAGATACAGTTCAAGCATTTTTTAGATAAAGTAACAATCAAATTCACATTTTAGAAAGACCATGAAGGCTTAATGCCTGTAGCTCAGTGGCTAGGGCACCAGCCACATACACCGGGGCTGGTGGGTTTGAACCTGGCCTGGGCCTGCCAAACAACAACAACTACAACAAAAAAAATAGCCAGGTGTTGTGGTGGGTGCCTGTAAGTCCCAGCTACTTGGGAGGGCGAGGCAAGAGAATCGCTTAAGCCCAAGAGTTTGAGGTTACTATGAGCTGTGATGCCATAGCACTCTACTGAGGGCAACATAGTGAGACTGTCTCAAAAAAGAAAAAAAAGAAAGATAGAAAAAAGAAAGACGTGAAAACTTTAAGGGAGTTATAGCTTTGAGAAGCAGGGAGACCACCTTGGAATTATAAACCTTCCTGAGGAAGAAGGAATCTTTTACTTAGGAATTCTCAGATTTAAACGTGTTAATTTAAGTGACAAAGTAGCCCTGAAAACTTAAAAATCATGAAAATGTACAAAATCTGTTTAAAAGGTACAGAAAACTGTTTTTCCTTTGGCAGCTAACAAATCCTTCAAAACACATTTAATACATCCACTAGGATGCTGAGAATGTATTTAAGTTTAGAAAATTAATTCATTTGAGCTGATTTTTTCTAAAGGCCATGTTTTTGGATATCTTGATTATCTCACATTATATAATAGATACAAGTAGGAATTTACCAAAACCAGAGTCCACTATCAAAACTTTTATAACAAAAAAATCATAAGATGAAGAAATTTGCTGAAATTTTTTACACCTACTTAAAAAAAAATTCTATCCTTCCAGGTTAAAGATAAAACTCAAGTTAAAACGGTCTGAGTACTATATGTAAGGAACTGTGCTATATACTTCACACAGGATCATGCTCAATTTTTACACCAGGCTTAAGGAGACTTGGGGGATAAGCAGCACAACCAGAACTTTAACGGAGCCTAATGTCATACAGAGCTTATGGGCTGAACCCAACAGAACAGCTACTCCCAACCCTATCAGACTCAATGCTCTCTTCTCAAATTCCTTCTCTATCCTACTTATACCTTTTTCAAATAATCAATCCAAAAACCTAATGGCAAAGTAAAGGAGAAATGAAAGGAATATATAATAAAATATGCAATAAATACTTGAGGTGCCTACTCTGGAAAACAAAAATGAAGTGATCACAGATGCTTACATGCCTACAGAGAATCACTGAATAGAACAGTTTAGTGATTTTGTAAAACTAGACTTTATACAGGTTTGTACTATTATTGACTCAAATACCACAAAGAATGTTGATGTTGAAGTGATTTCCAAATGATAACATCTGCAAAAATTCTAAGCAAAAAAAATACAACATTCCTTTACTTTATAGTTGCATTCCTAGAAAATTTTGAGTATATCAAAATTGTACAAAACACCTCACATGTAAAATGGGATTAGATCTTAGACTCAGACAATTACCAAAAAATTTTTTTAGAGACAGTCTCGCTTTGTCACCCTTGGTAGAGTACGGTGGCGTCACAGCTCACAGCAACCTCCAGCTCTTGGGCTTAGGCAATTATCTTGCCTTAGCCTCCTGAGTGGGCTGGGACCACAGGTGCTCGCCACAACACTAGGTTTCAAACTCGCCACCCTTGGTATATGGGGCTGGCGCCCAGACTAAGATAAGTTATAAGTGTAAATTTCATCTACTGGAATGCTGTGGGATAATCCTTGGCATGGTGGGATTTACATCATTCTAGGCCCCCTCCTATTAAATGGCAATAGCATTTCTCAATAACTGACAATCCAAAGCACCCCCACAAATTTCTGAGATGTAAGGGCGGGACAATGGTACAGCACCCCAGGACTCACTGCAGAGGGAAAAGGAGAGGTCTCAGATGTTCAATAACCATTAAAGATTTATCTCCTGAGTCCTAAAACTAGTATGCTATACAAAATGCTCCTTTATAAAAATATTTATACGGCTGTGCAGCACAAGTGACAGGATTCCTTGGAGTTCAGGGGGTCACTAATTTCTACCTAGTAAAGCTGCCCTTCCCTGGCTATCACACAATTTCTAGCTGCAAGAATAACTCCCTTAAGGTTCAGAATATCTATCATGCCTGTAATCTTAGCACTCTGGGAGGCCGACATGGGTAGATTGCTTTAGCTCACAAGTTTGAGACCAGCCTGAAGCAAAAAGCAAGACCCCTATCTCTACTAAAAAATAGAAAAACTGAGGCAAGAGGATCCCTTGAGCCCAAAAGTTGGAGGTTGCTGTGAGCTATGACGCCACAGTCTACCCAGGGTGACAGCTTGAGACTTTGTCTCAAAAAAAATTAAAAGAAAGGGGGTCAGAATATGTAGCAGGAGGGTTATCTTGAATGGTTTACTCATTTGAGGTTGGCTGGATTAACCCCATCATTCTTTGTATCCATTACCGACAGAGTCCAAGACTCTGGACTCTGGATACTGGATACAGAGTCCAGTATCACCCTGGCTCTTCTTTGTCAGCATGGTGCTCTTATATCTCCTAATCTGATCTAATCTTCCACTCTTCACCACCTTTTCAAACTCTTTTACTTTGTCCTCTAGACTAAAGACAAGTAAGTAAACTCCTCTCTATATTCATTCTCAACTTCTTTCGGTGTTCTCTCATCTTCCTGTCCTAAACTGAAGCCTGGCAGTGACTTCCAGAAACAGCTCTTTCAAGAAGCAGCTTATTTTCCCACATCCCACATACTTCGTACTTATAGATGGCAAGTATTCATCCTCCTTGCTTCTCATTGCCACTTCAAATATTTCTTCTCTGTTGCCCCGTCAAGGAAAACCCCACAACCCCTCAGCAGCTCAAATCATCACTTTCTCCCTGATCACAGTCACAAAGCTGTCTTCTCAACTAACACTTCATTCTGAACAATACGTACATGGACACCAATCTATCGTGACTGTCACACCTGTACTGATTTTCCCTCTACTGCATCTCAGCTACCACTCCTCTAGCTACTAGATCATGGCTTCGTTAATAATCATGCCACCTCTGAAATCTAAATTCAAGCATCCCACTCTTTAATTGCCAGTCTCCTAACTTGGTTTCTCTTATTCCAGCACTCCCAAAGTGACACATCAATTCCACCATGCTTTTATTCCAATGAGTCCTGCTACTTGTCCACTAGTCATCAATTCTCAGATGCTACTCACCCAGTTTAGATCCCATGGTCCATCACAATATTCCACCTCACAAATACTTCTAATTCCTTCAACTCTCTTTTCCTCCTTTGTGCTTGCTGTATAAAACTCAGCCCTTGATGAACCCTACCTGCCTATTTTGTGGGGAAACTCAAGATAAATGCTATTGCCCAAGTGAGCTAACTGGTCTCACTTTAAATGATCACAAATCCTGGGCTTCAGCAAGTCCATCAATCCTTCTGTCTTTCTCTGTTAAGTCAGCTTTCCCATACTTACCTGTGTCTCTCCTCTTAAGATTCCCCCTCCCTCTGAGGAGATGACCTCACCACGTACTTCACAGAGAAAACGGAATCATAGGGTGAACTACCTCATCTCATTACCAACGGTAAAAACTGACACCTTTTCTCCTACATCTACCTGCCTTCTCTTTTTTAAAAAGAAAAAAATATTTTTTCTAATTAGTAACCAGTATCTCCATGAAACTGATCAGAAGAGAGGCAGATAACAGTTGTTAAGAGCAAAGTCCTTGAGTAGGAGAGAGGATGAGTTTACTTCATCCCTTTTAATGAAACCATCCTACAAGTTCTAACAACTTAATTTTAATCCATAACTGTAACATTTTTATCTACTAATTCCATTACCTGGGTAATTTCTATGCCTCTTTCTGTTGATTAATTTCTTTCCTACTTATGGGTCATAATTTTCCAGCATCTTTGCATGCCTGGAAATTTTTGATTGCGTGCCAAATACTGTTTTATGTTGTAGGGTCTTTTAATATTCCTTTAAGCATTTTTGGCCTTTGTTCTGGGACACAATTAAGTTACCCGAAATTTAGTTTGATTTTTTTGAGGCTAGTGTTCAATCTTTGTTAGGGGTTGGGTCCAGAGTAGTCTTTAGCCTAGAACTAACTCGGACCCACCAGTAAGACAAGAACTTGACACCTTGTGTATTATGAGACCTTTCTGTTCTGGCTAGTGCGGAAACAATATGGTCCCAAACCCTGTGAGCTTCCCAACCTGTTCCTCCTCCTATTCCTTTCCAGTTGTTTTCCCCTGGACTTGGAAATTTCCTCATAGGCTCACGTGAGCTTTCAGTCAAGAGTCTCAAGGGGACCACTGTGTAGACCTCTGGAGTTCTCTTTCTGTGCAGCTCTGGTACTCTGCCATGAGCCTCATCAGCCTCTCAAGCTCTGAATTCTGTCTTTTCAACTCAAGGAGCTACGTGACTCTTGAGATGTCCCTACCTTGTGCTACAATCTGAAAAGTGTCAAGGCAGTGATCTGGGGCAACCTAGGGGGGTTGTCTTCATGTTTCCCTAATTTGTGTGGGCTGGAACTTTATAACTAATTTTTAAAAGAAATCATTTGTTGATCTGGCAACCCCCTCTACACTACAACACTATTTTTCTGCTTTCTTTCATAGCAGAGCTATTCCAAAAAGTCCACCATACTTGCTATAATCCCCCTGTCCACCTTCCATTATTTCTTCTTCTCCAACTGGGTTTTCTTTCCCATTATGCTACCAAAAATAGGCCAATAGCACACATCTAACCCAACAATTACTTTCCCATAATCTTCTTGTTAGACAGAGTTAACCAATATCCTTCCTTTTGAGACACTTTTATCTTCATTTTCTTTCTTTCTAAAAGCTTCTTTCTCCTCTGAGACCCACAGCACAGCTTTAAATACCAGCCACATCCTAAAAACTTTTAAGTTTATATATAGTACCAACCCATGACTTCCAAATTATATACTTCTAGCACAAATTGCTCTAATGCACTGCAATCTCACATATTCAATTAAATTAGAGTAAATAAAAACTCATCTTAAACTGCACCAGTCTGTCCTTTCTACTTTTCACTTTCTCTGTAAGTGGCCCAATCACCTACCCAGCTGCCCAACCTAAAAATCAGAGGTTCACTCTTAGACTCTCTCTCCATCTAATTCATTCACATCCCATTGGCAAGTTCCGTTGGTTCCACCTTCAAAATATATCACTATCCATCCATTCCTCTCCATTTCTGCTATTACCACCCTACTTAAAGCCATCACTCTTGCCCAGTGTGACTCATTCTCCACATGGTAGCTGGGATAATCTTGAAAAAACATTAAATCAGATCATGTCACTCCCCTACCTGAAACTCTCTAATGGCTTATTTTAAAGCTAACACTTTTACATCAGACCATTCCAAATTCAAGGGATTACATGACTGATAAGTCACCTGGTCCAAACTCCTCGGAGCTGCCTGCAACAGCTAATCTGGGCCCTCATCTCCTCCTCTCTAACCTCTTGCTCTTTCTGCTGACACACTGGCTCATTCTTGGTTTTCCCCTCAAGCTCTGTGTACTTTTAGGTGTCTCTGCCTGAACTGTTCTTTGTCCAGATCCTCACAGGGTTGGCTCCTTCCCACCAGTCTAGTTTCAGAGTTTCAGATCAAATGTTTCTAGACCACCTATGCAAAGAAACTTAACCTCCTCCTTCCACCGGAACTTCTGTATTATCTTGTTCTGAGACCACATACAAGTTGTAATATATTTTTACTTGTACTCATTCACTTTCTGGTTTTTGCCTGTGTTCTCATTTCAATTCAGTCATTCAATTAAGAAATATGGAACACTTATTACATGCCAGGCACTATTTCAAGTGTTCAAAACACATCCATTAATAAAGCAGACAAAAAATTCTGTCCCCACACAACCTAGATATAAGATCTATGAAACAATCCCCGTTTGTTATCATCGTATCCACAGGGCCTATAACATTACTGGCTCATAGCAAATAAGCAACAACAGTGAGTGAAAATAGATTTACTCATATTTGTCTTTGCATCTTGTACTGCTCCTTAAATACCTTTACTTGCTATTAAAACAATGATCACATTCTTGCTTTAGACTTCAAAACAGCCATATTTATACCTTGTTTCACCTTCAGACTATTACTGGTAAAACACAAATTTGCAACCAACACTGCAGACTTCCAGCTCTAATCTCAAATCAAACTCTTAACAACGATAAAAGCATTCTGACTACTGTTCTCATGAATATCCTTTATAACCTTTAAAGGGTGGCTTTCAGAACTTCAGTCCTCCTAAACTAAACTGGAACCAATTATCCATCCCCTTAGACTACATATTTCAGTATAAATTTAATATGCTAATGAAGTCAATAATTCAAGATTTAATAACTGTTTCCTAAGCACATAAAATTCATTTGGAAACAAAAATATTAGCAACACAATAACTCAATATAGCAGGAGACTACCAGAGGCCTACTTCCTCGCTTTACAGTTAAGAAAACCTGGGTGTGTGGGAGCAAGGCTCAAAATGCCCACACAGCATCACAGACCGGAGTAACTTCCAGTTTTTGATACTATTCCAAATTAACAAACATATAGACACAGTTTTTACAACTATATCAACTTTTTTGAGAGAATACATCTGAACACTTTTATGTCAGACCATCCCAAACTCAAGGGGTTACGTACGTGACTGTTAAGTCACCTGGGGCACAACAAATAGGGCTTTCTAAAAATTCAGTTCGTGTTTAGTAACAATGAAATTCATCTGTGTAGTCTTTTTACATATACTGCCTCATTCACTTCTCAGAGTTACCTTGCAAGGTGAGTCAGAAGACTTAACACGTGAAAAGACAAAAGTTCAATCAGTGAGCATTAAGTTAACTTGTCAAAGGACACAAAATCAAGGTACATTTTCTCAGAGGTCATACATACAACTTTTAGTTGGGAATATAAACTATCAAAATAATTCGCACCAATATACAAAAAGATGGGAACATGTATTAAATCACAAGACATTTTAAACTTTAGGTTATCTTTGCCCTCGATTTACTCTAAGACCACATCCTATTTTTCCAGCCAGTGCTTGCTGTAATGAGGGAAATTCAACCACAATGATCTGTTTTAATGATCTCTTATAAAATTCTGCAATGTGTATCTAAAGCTGAATCAAACTTTTTAAAGATAACCTCCATTACAGCAAATAGTTAAGGGTTTTTAATCTTTTAAAGAATTATCTCTAGGCGGCACCTGTGGCTCTAGGAGTAGGGCACTGGCCCCATATACCAGGGGTGGCGGGTTCGAGCCTGGCCCTGGCCAAAACTGCAAAAAAAAAAAAAAAAATTATCTTTATATTTGCCAAAGCTACAACTCAGATAATGTGTCACAGCAAATTTATTAAGTACAACGAGTGTATTTTTGTTCTTCAATTACCTACTACAGTTGTGCTGGTGGATGAAAGTCATTTCATATAAAAGTACACGGCTGGGTGTTCACTTACATTTAAAGTACTGTAAATAGGCCAGGTGCAGTGGCTCACACCTATAATCCTAGCACTGGTGGGTGGATTGCCTGAGCTCAGGCAAGAGCAAGAGCAAGACCCCATCTCTACTAAAAATAAAGTAACTAGTTAAGTACTGCGGTGAGTGCCTGTAGTCCCATCTACTCGGGAGGCTGAATCAAGAGGATCACTGGTTGTCCTAGTTGTTTAAAACATGTAAATACTTTTACTCATTGATTTTTTTCCTGCCATAATTTTGTTTTATTCTTATTGAGAAGTTATTAAGTCGTAAAGTGGTAAGTTTACTTTAAAATACATACTCTAGTCCTGTCATACTCCTTTTGCACTTACGAGCCTTACAATTCATTTTATCCCCAAATTGCAATATAAAATTTTAATTTCCTTGTGAGTTCAGAACAGAATCACAAATACCACTATTCCATGGTATTATTGCTCCCTTTAAGATGCTACCCTCAGCTTTTAATTGACTGCTGAGCTTAACAGTTAAGTTAAACTTAAAACAGATTAAGTTTTTCAAGAGAACTGAATCATAACTGTAAAAAACAAACTCTTTCCATTACTTTGCAAGGGCTTCAAGACATGATGATGTGTGTATGTACATCACAGCTTTCCTATTTCTTTATCATTACTACTACAAAATATAGTAACATAGTAAAATGCAAAATGTAAAACTCAAACCTAAACATTTTAAACAGGAATGGCTGGTATGATACATGTACTTAATCCTGTCCATGAATTCATAAAAAGCTTAGATTTTTCTATCTTGTTTACAAAATTTAAGCTACTCTATTGCAGGGTAGCCATAAAGTTCATGTGCAATTTAAGATAGTGTGCAACTTTATGGCCACCCTGTATTTAGATGGTACTTTTAATTAAGTCCTATTTTTTTTTTTTTGGTCGGGGCTGGGTTTGAACCTGCCACCTCCAGTATATGGGACTGGCACTCCTTTGAGCCACAGGCGCTGACCTCAATTAAGTCCTATTGACGAACAGAGAGAAAATGTAGTTCAGTACAAATTCTGCTGCTGATCATGCCCCCTTAAACACCATCAGATACACAGGCCCATAAGTTTTTATTACTGTTGATGTTTTATAAGGAAACGAAGTCTAAACTAATGCAAAATTTTAAATATCGAACTGTATACTGAAACAAAAGTTTTACTAATGCTTCAGGCACGTAAGCATTTAAATTTTCATAAGGTCCCTTTTGTACAATATTTTAGAATCCGTCTCTTCCTGAATTGCTGATATCCTTTAATTTTTCAATTATCCTCATTTTACTGAGTATGAACATATTTAATAACTGACAAACTAAAATAAAACTGAAATAGGACCAGGTGGGGTGGCTCACGCCTGTAATTCTAGCACTCTGGGAGGTCCATGCAGGTGGATCCCTTAAATTTACAAGTTCAAGACCAATGTAAAAAATGAAAAACTGAGGCAAGAGGATTGCCTGAGCCCAAGAGTTTGAAGTTGCTGTGAGCTATGATGCCATGCATTCTACCCAGGGCAACAAAGTGAGACTGTCTCAAAAAAAAACAAAAAAAAACAAACCAAAATGACTGTTTGAAATTTCTGAGCCTTCTGCCCAAACCTATTACCAATTTCTTGAGAAACTGATGGCAAGTATGAGCCCTGTTCCTAGAAACACGTACAAACATTTTACAGGCATATTGTGGGAATTCAGCAACTTCCAGAATCATATCCATGTAACTCATACCCCAGATTGGAAACTAACACCCAAAAATATGTTTGGACAAGTTAAAAGTGGAAATAAGATTATCTTTGATTTTATCTGGACTACTAGATTTGCTACCAATGCAAAACCCCCCAAAACTCCCAATTTCTTTCTAATTCAAACTATCTGTAATTAGTTTGCTAAATTTTGCTTCTAATTTTCATATACTCCTCTTTACTTCCAAGACAGTGGCTAGAATTGAGAAATCAAGATTAATTTTTACAGCTCCTGATAAAAGGGCTAAATTCTTGGTTTAAAATATCAAAGATAAAAATTGTTTTAACTTAATTTCTTTAAAAATGTAAGAAATCAAACTTCCAAGCTTATATAACTTAAACTGACTTAAGCTTATTTTTATATAACTGAAAAGCTAGATTAAGTTTTGAGAAAGTATTCATATCAGACATATGCACATTTCCAATTTCCCCCTAATTAGAAATAAAAAATTCTTGTCTACTTTGTGAATAGTTTTTAACTTGGGCCAGTAATGAAGAAGAGAAAATGTGGGAGTTTGAAGCAATTCTGCCTGCTAAGACCCGTACAGAACTAAGGTGCTGGACTATGGTGGTTAGACCCCAGTCTTGACAGTCTCCAAGGTGAATGTGTAGGGCAATCAATGTGATATCATCAACATCTTAATTACATCAAATATCCTACCTAAATCAGTGTAGGCAACAGGCACCATAGACAACATGAAGAAAAACTACTATGGGAACTAGTAGCTCCAATTTGCTTAATATCACTTTAAAACTGACTTTCTACACATGTCTTAAAGTGATGTTTCCATAAAGGAAGACTGCAATGCAAGAACATAAATCTCCAATTTTAATCAAAATAAGTCAATTTTAATATAAAATTTGACATTACCAATGTCTTTGATAAGTTGCCCCTTCAATTAAATGTAAGACTATAGTGCTAAATTTAAAATTATAAAAATAATAAAATTCAATTATAATCTTAAATTTAGAAATGTTAAAACAGTTATAAGGGGACATTTGTTTAAACTTCTTAACCCCAAAGGAATTAATCTCAGAGTTTAGTCTATTTCCCCATCATTTAAAAATTATACCTGTAACTCATTAAATACAAAGATTTTGAGAACTGTTACTTTTTGATTTAGCTAGTCGCAACATATTACTTTTTGTAAATTCAGACATTTAATCCCTAACATCTATGACCCAGTCAGATTGTTCAACTTATTACAATCCAGTTATTTTTCAGTCCTACTACAATAACAAAAAAATAACCAAGGAACATTTTTTCTTTGGGGGGGGGGGGTTTCCCGCTACTCCAAGTTGTTTAAAAATTAAAAAGTATGCCTAATTAGGCCCATGTGTTCACAACTTGTATTGTTATTAAAATTGGCTAAATGGGACTACATTAATAAATTATTTCTTTCAGTGTCAAAAGACATAGCTTTCCATCAAGTTTACCACAGAAACAAAATGTTAATAGATATAGTTCATACGGCAATTTTATGATTTGATCACAAAATGCTTTCTTAAGTGGTGTGTAAGAAACTGTCCTCATTTAAATCTGTCCCCATCTTTTATGACCAACCTAAGTTTTACACCTTTTTCTAAACCAGACAGTCAATTTAGGTTCTAGGTTACTATGACCTACGAGGGTAACCAGTAACTAATATGACCCATAACATGTCAATCAAAGGCAAAAGTTTGTTTTAATACTTCCTCTTTATTAGAAGTACAAAATGCTTCACCAAATCAATTTTTGTTTTTCTAAGTTTAACTTAATTCAGTTACCTTTATTTATATTTAATTATACATTTTCAAAATTATATAACATGCTACTTTCAATGTTGTGACTTAATATGACCTACAGCTACCAGCATGCACAGGATCATAGGACAGTTTACCAAGTACTTTTTACATTCTTCTATCAAGTTCAGTATTTATTCTTGAGATCTCTACTTCTCTGGTCATACATAGTTTCTGTTGGACGTGAAGTGAAAAACTGTACACAGATTAAGTACAAAGGCAATCTGCATGGAAAAAAAAACTCTTGTGTCCCTCAACAACAGGGACTCCACAAGTTACAAACTAATGATAGCTGCTGCACTATAAAATGTTAACGTTACTTCAGTGAACAAGTATCTGTAAAATTTAACAAGCACTGAAGCTTTAGTTGAGCACAGCTCTGATTGTAAGTTGTAATTCTTGTGACTGTCCAAAGTGTTCACAAAAACAAAACTTAATTAAACTTCTAAAGTGTGCTGTAGTGCAAACTTGCTTTAAGCAAGGCTTTCCCTTCCTTGGTTGCAAAACAAGAACTACAAATTAATTTCCAGGGCAGGGTAACACCAACACCCCAACTTTAAAGTATTATCTGTAAAATTTATAAACAGAAATAAAACCAAAAGACGGGATTCTATAGTCACAAGTACTTAAAAAAATCAATTATTTAAAAAAGAACAAACGGCACCATTCTAAAGTTGATACAAGTAAAATAATTGAGAGGTACCGTCTCATAGCTAGTATGCTGAAAAGTCAGTACCTTACTAGACAATCTCAGCTACTACATACACTTAGCACTCAGCTTATCTGTAAAGTTAGACTTAGGAGACTACTCTCAAAAGTAACATTCCACTGTCACAACTATTTTACTTTTACTTTAAAAGGTTAAACAACCCAAGCAATTTAAACAGCTTTATTTAAAAAAAAAAAATTACAGAGAACAATTTCTACATTAAAAATCTTACAATACCAACAGAAGTATTACAGTAGATTTTTCCACAACAAAACTGTAGCACACAAATCCACGCGACTCCTTGAATTCCTTGAACTGTCAATACACTGCACCCTGTTTAAATGGCTGTACCTGAAAACCAAGGTATGCAATTCCTTAGGATTAGAAGTCATCAAGTTATACTGTCAAGGATCTGGGGAAATGAGAGGAAGTTTCTATTATCCCTGTGTCTCAACCCAACCTCCACAGCAAGGTGAAGCCACAGCTACCTATGACAACAAGGTCTATGATCTGTAAATGGTCATTTAAACACCGAACCCCGCCCAATTTAGACATCTCCGTGTTAAAAATCCACTTAACCCTAGATCGGTTATGAATGAGAAAGGACCCTCTTTCGAAATTAAGATCTAATAGCCTTGAGTCTTTTCTCCCTCACGTTGTGGTGAGAGACCAGAGAACAGCAGAACTTAAATTTATTTTAACTAATCAGAAACAAAATTAAAAGTTAGAGGCTTTATTCAGGAGACCCGCGGACTTCAAATGAATCTGCAACATATTCTCGTAGGCCCAAAGAAAAAGTCAGGGAGAGTTGAGTTTAATCAATCCTCCGACTAAGTAGGATGGGAGAGGGATGGATGCAAAAGTCCGGGAAAGAGAATATTCCAAGTCTCATTCTCCTAGGAAAGTCGTCCGGGCCAACAAGCAGCACCTTCGACATTTCCTCGCAGGCAGGGGACAGAAAAAGCCTCCCAGACCCGCGGTCAACAGGAAACGTTGCGTGTCCCTCGCAGGAGGCCCCACGTGGGGGCCGCACCGAGCCCCGCACGCCTTTCCAGGCCACCGGGCAGTCAAATTCCCCGACTGCGCACAGAACCTGCGCTCCCGGCCCGGGCAGCGGCGCGAAGGACGCGGTGGCCCTAGAGCGCCACCCAGCGGCGCGCGGAGAGGCCTGCAGGAGGGCCCTCCTCGGCTCCCGGCTCGCCGCACTCCCCCACCGCCACCCAGGCCGTTCCCCTCCGGATGCACAAGGCCCAACCCAAGAGCTAAGACCACAAAATGGCTGCCGGCTGCTCCGTCACGTGACCCCTTTGTGCCTTTCGGGCCCCCGAACTCCGCGGGACCCGGGTACAAGGGGCCGGGGTCGGCAGGTGGCCTTCCAAGGGGCCCCGCCGGGCCGCGGCAGCCGAGGATCGAGGCCCGGGGAGGCGGGGTAGAGGGCCGGCCGGCGACCGAGAGTCGGCGGCGAGGAGAAGATGGCGGCCATTTTGTGTGGGTCTGCTGCTCGGCCGCCGCCGCAGGCAGCGGAGGGAGCGGGGCCTGACGGTGGGTCGGACAGGGGAGTTAACACGTACCGACTCCTCTTCCTTCTCCATTCCGGTGGGCATCTGCGGCACGGCCCGGTTTATCGAGGCGTATTCGTGCAGGTCGGGCAGATCCTCACAGCGGAAAACCGGCAGCGGCTTCGAGGCGTCTAGCGCCCGCGCCCGAAACGACAGTTTACTCATCTCAGGCGCAGCAGATACCTCTCCGCTCTGGGGAAACGGCCCCGGCCAGCGGGATCATGGAGAACCGGGGGTTCGGTCCCCACTCGCCTGCCGCTGCCGGGGACTGGAGGGGCGGAGCGCGGAGCCCGCCGTCCGGGCACTAACACCAGCCGGGAGGGTGGGAGGCTGTGCCGCTCCGCTCCTCGCTCGCTCGCTCTCTTCAATACGCCATGGCCAACATGGCGGACATTAAAACTCCACTGTGCGCTCTTCAGCCAACCCCAGCCATTCCCCACACTGCATCGCGCAGCGGCGCGGGCACGCGGGCGGGGGGGGGAGCGCGGGCTCGAGGCCGGCGCCGGCACGGAGCGCGCGTCCCGCCAACCCCCGGCGCCCGCCGGCCTCGCTCCCCGCGCCTCGCCGCTCGGGGCCCCCGCCCTCCGCGGGCCCGGGGGCGGACGGGCCGGGCCGGGCCGGGCGCTCGGACGCCGGGGAGCCGCCTGTCTGCCCGTCCCGTCCCCGGGCGCAGCCGCGCACTTTCTCACGCTCGCTCGCTCCTGCCCAGCGCCCCTTTCTGACGGGCGAAGGTGCAGGGAAAGTGTCTGCACTGCACGCCGGCTTCCCGACGGCCGGCAGGGAGGACGTCGCAGGGCGCTTCTGCCCCGGCTGGCGGCGGCCTCCGGCACCCGCGTCACCCTCCGCCTGGCGATCGGTCCCCGCCGGCGGCCGGCGCGGGGGGCGGGAGCGGCGCCCGGGGCCGCGGCCACCTGCGGCCGGATTCCTACGGGCGCTCGGCAGGCGCTGCGCACCGCGGGCGGACGGAGGGGGATGCGCAGCCCGGCACCGCGGCTCCTTAGGTCTCCAGAATACAAGCTGCGTTAGGGGCAGGTGGTACTGCAGGCGAACTTTTACCAGCAATTATTTTTATGTCTAATGAAACTTTGGGTTGTAATATTTGCTAGGCTCCGCATCAGGTCATTGCTCAGTTTCAGAAATGGTAGGCATCCTATTCTGTTTCTGCTCCAAAGTCTTTTTTTTTGTTTTTTAAATACTGCAATTAAAAAAAAAAACACCCTGCATTTTATCTCCACACATTTACTCTTCTATAGTAATCGGAGCAAAGGGAATTATTACGGGACGCTAATAATTCTGGAAAAACATTTAAAGCAAGGTCTACTTCAGATTTTATAAACAGTTCTTTATATCCAGCGCTTGATTTTGTTTGTACTGAACGAAAATGCTGCTTCACCATAGCCATTAGGCTAACACTTGTAAACATTTGTTCTCTGAAAAACTTTAAAATGGAATCATATGAATACCTGTGGTACTCTCACCAAACCGAAAAAGAAAAAAAAATGGAGGGAGGAGTTGAATTATGAGAAGGGATCTAGATGACATGTCATTTATATTACACATAAAATGGGTATCCAAAAATCTCCTTTCAGTGGGATATTTTAAAAATCAGAAAGAGCATCGGGCTGGGTTTCCTAGGTTTGGCAACAAAATTTCACCAAGATACGAAAATGTTATGTAAGTCTGGTTTTCATGCTACAGGCTACATAGTAAAAATAATGGTTATTCTTAAATACTGGGCTTGAGAGGAGCTGTCATTAGATTAGGACACATAGGCAAATTGCTATCTTCCAGGTAGGTGCACTCCACAGGCTGGGGAGAAGACAAGGAAAATACGGATTGCAGTTCTTCAAAATTATCCTAAAATTCCAATATTGACAATGCACTTGCATAAGGCAGAGAGACTTTTAAACCTATACGTCCTATACCAAGCCCATGCATTTATGCATTCATGAGCAAATGCCTATGAGCCTTCAGCCTTCCAATTCTGCTGCTGATTACTTGGCCCCCACAGGAGCTTACAGAGTGGGTGGAAGGACCCGCGAATGGCAACTGCCACCCAGTGAGATACCTGGACTATTTCAGGAACAGGTAGGAGTGGCACCTAACCCAGGGGAGCGGCTCTAATGAAGTAGTCAGGGAAAGCTTTTAGGAGGAGATGGTATCTGAGTGAAATTATGTAGGATAAGTATGAGTTGACTTTGCAAAAAAAAAGGGAGAACGGTATCCATTCCAACCAGAGAAGCAACATTTAAACATGTGGGAAAACTTAGAGCCATTAGAGAGCATGTCACATTCTGGAAACCTCAAGAATGGCCAACTTCACTCTGGAATAAGACAGTTAGGCATGTAACCGTTATGAACATACTAGAGTATATTCTAACATACTAGTATATTAGAATATTAGTATAATAGTCTTCTCCAGCTACAGTGTTTTAGAATCTCAAAAATCTTAGTGGTAGAATTCATAATTGTGGGACCTAAGATTTCATAGAACAATAGAATTTTAAGTCATGAGCGAACCAAGAAAATGGCCAAGAGAGAATTGCTGTAGAACCTCCACAGTTACCCAGCTTTCTACAATGACCACCACCTTGACCTAATTTTCATAGACCAGACACACACCACATACATATCAGTACAGTAGGCCTAGTTCCTTATGTTGACCACCTCTGTAGGTTGACCTGTTTGTTACAGTCTCTTGGTTGTCAACTTACAGAGGTTCTACTTTATTTCTACATCTTATCTGAGTAATAATGGGCACTGTACAAATAAATTCCTTGCTCTCTAGAGATTCCAAAATCACCTTCCATGGCAAGCTCAGAGATACGCTTACAAATTCAGCTTGCCTTTTTGCAGATAATGTGCCTGCTAAGAGAAATCTTCTAATCAATAGAAGCTGGTAAGGGAAGCTTCTTTATTGCTTCTCAATACCCCAGATTTCCACCTTTCAGGTCCTTCTGGGTTCCCAAGGACCCAAAGACCAGAGTCCCAAACCTCTCTTAAATACTAAGTTCACTTCTTCCATCCTAAGAGGCAAGAGTGCGGTAATAAAGATTCAAGTTTGATTTTTCTCAGCTTCCTTTATCCAACCAAAGGTTTCTTCGCAAAAAATAGCTAATTCTGCACCATCTTTCACTTTAACATTCTTTTCCACTCCCAACATAAAGTTTCCTCTTTTTCTAAGTGTCAGCAACAAAAATGATACAAAGTTCTCAATGTCGTAATAAATGTGTACCAGGGCAAAACTGACCACAAATGGAAACTCTCATTTGGGAAAGGATTTGCAGTATTTATGATAGTTTGAATTCATGTCACAAATAGGTATAGAATAACCAGATCGCACATGGTACTATCACTGTAGGGGATACATACAAGATGCCGGTAAAGGGCTACCCAGTTAACCAAATGACAAGGCAGTGAAACTCAGTGCCCTGGAGTGCAAAGGAGAGAGCATTAGCTGGGCTGATGAGACATCACAGAGAAGGTAGCATGTGATTTTGCTCCAAAGGGTGGCAAATATTTCAATTGGTAATGGGAATGAAAAAGTAGGAGAAAGGATATCCGTGGGGGAGTGCAACTGTATGAACAAAAGGGTGGGAGGAGGCAACTGCCAGGTGTAATTGAGTAGGTTTATTGGCCAGAGTTCAGTAGGAGACTCTGACGACGATCCACTTGAGGGGGGGGAGGGGTAAAACCGGTAAGAATGAGGTTGGAGTAGAAAGTAGAGAGGTAGATTTAATGCTAATAATAATTACTCATAATACCAACCCGAAGTGTGATTTTGTTTTAAATGCAGAATTTCTGCATTACACTGAGAATGTACCCAAATGTAACAGCCCTGACACTGCATTTCACTGTAAATACTAAATTTGAAATATGGCTTTCAGCCAGACACAGTGGCTTCCTAGCACTCTGCGAGGCTGAGGCAGGAGGATCACTTGAGCTCAGGAGTTCAAGACCAGCCCGGGCAAGAACAAAACCTCATCTCTACTAAAAAGAGAAAAACTTGGCAGGTGCTATGGAGGACACCTGCAGTCCCCTCTATTCAGGAGGCTGAGGCAGGGGATTGCTTGAACACAGGAGTTTGAAGTTGCTATGAGCTAGGCTGACACCATGGCACTCTACCCCGGGCGACAATGAGAGTCTGATAGAGGGAGGAGGGAAGGAAGAAAGGGAGGAAAGAAAGCCAGTTCTAAATACCAGTGTATGACCAATATGTATCCACGTCTTATGACATTTATTTTTTCTTTGAAATTGTTTCTAAGATTTACCACCATATCACCATTCCCACTGTCTCCAACACAGTCCTAGCTCTTTACCACTTCACACCTAGAAATAACTTCCAATTCATTATTTAGCCAATTTCTTGCTGATTTATTCATTCCCTCACCAAACCTTTTAAAGCTTCTCCTAATAGGAAACTGGGCTGGCACTTTCCTAGTGGCTAGTGGTAACCAAAAGTGGCTGGTAGAGGCTGTGAGTCCAGGAGGTATAAAGACACTGTTCTAACACTGCTCTTCGTGGCCTTTGTCATGTGTGTCAGCAAATCAGTGTGGCTAAAACTCTACCTCCATTCCGTATCCTCCCTTCCCCAAGTCATATATTTGTAACTGATCTTTATTTTGCACTTTAGAGAAAGCCAGTTTTGTTGGGATGTGGTTGTCGAGGCCTCCTATAATTTTGCCTTTCTAGCCAACATTGTTTCTCTCAGTTGCTTAAGACCTTCACTCCAGCTGGTAAACCTCATCACCATCTTCAGAAATCAGTATGTCTTCCCTTCCACCAAGATTTTATTCATTCTTTCCGCTCTGTCCAGCCTCAGACAATCTACTTCTAGCTGCCAAAATCTTCTCTCACAGGATTTTTTTATTTTTTTTTGAGACAGAGCCTCAAGCTATCCCCCTGGGTAGAGTGCTGTTGTATCACAGTTCACAGCAACCTCCAACTCCTGGGCTCAAGTGAGTCTCCTACCTCAGCCTCCCAAGTAGCTGAGACCACAGGCGCCTGCCACAATGCCTGGCTATTTTTTGGTTGCAGTCGTCATTGTTGTTTGGTGGGCCCAGGCTGGATTCAAAACCGCCACCTTAGGTGTATGTGGCTGGCGCCTTAGCCACTTGAGCCACAGGCACCGAGCCTCACAGGAATGTTTTGAGGATTAAATAAAGCAACCCATGTAAAGCAGGTAGAATGATCCCTGGCCCACAGGGAATACCCAATATATGTAAAACTATGGTTATTATTCTTCAAAATCCAATTCAAACATCACCTCCTCCATGAAATACTGTCTACTTCACCTCTTTGGGTCCTAATTTCCTAATCTGAACAATGAGTGAGGATTTTGGTGAATTCATAATAATTCTTAAGGCTGCACCAATTTTTCTCATTCCTGAACCCATATTACACTTTCACTCAGTAAGAGGAAGAGCTACTATTTACTGACTATTTACTACATGCTGGGTGATGCATAAATACTTCAAATGCATTATTTCACTTAATTTTCATGACAACCCTGTTGGGTTTGAGATATGTCCTGTTGAGTTTAGGAAAATTATGTGACCTGATTATGGTTACAAAGCTGGTAAGAGGTAATGCCAAGATTACCACCCCTCGAGTCTGATTCCAGAGTGGAGTCTCAGAAGCCACAATGAAACAAAGTGAGGAGAGAACTAGAGGTGAGGAAGGAGAGGTGATTCAGAAGCTTGGCAATGAAGGGAAGAGAGAGACACACAATAGGGTAGCTATTTGGGTCAAGGGTTTTGTTATTTTTGAAGATGGGAGAGATGTGGGCATGTCTGTATACTAAATGCAAAGAATGATGTAAATGGGTTAACTTCAGGAGCATCTTCCTCTGAGGCAGCGATGAATGAGGGCAAGAATGGACAGGGATGGAAAAGTTACGTTCTCTTTGATGGAACACTAAGATTAAAAACCATAATAACAGTTTTGGTAGCAGGAGTCCAGATTCCTCATTTCTTTAAGCATTCCACAAATAGTTATTGAATGTTCACTAAGAGCTAGGGAAAGCAGTGTGTGCTGGAGAAACAATAATAAACAAGACATGATTCCTTCAACCTCCCAGAACTAATAAGAAAGCAAGATACTGTGTGTTTAATTGGCAAAACGTGAAATTAATGTCTTTAAGACACGTAATCCACAATGATCTCAACTGATTAGTGCTATAATTTAAAGCACCATGCAAAAGTATTAATACATTTTCACTTTAAATAATCATTTTCTTAACTTTCTACTTTTTTTTTTTTTTGAGACAGAGTCTCTATGTCACCCTTGGTAGAGTGCTGTGACGTCACAGTTCACAGCAACCTCAAACTTTTGGATGATTCTCTTGCCTCAGCCTCCCAAGTAGCTGGGACTACAGGTGCCTGCCACAATGCCCGGCTATGTTTGGTTGCAGTTGTCACTGTTCTTTAGCAGGCCTGGGCTGGGCTTGAACCCACCAGCTGAGGCTGGCGCCCTACTCACTGAGCTATGGGCGCCGAACCTTAACTTTCTACTTTTTATTTGCATTCTATGCTATGTGAAGAAATGATCACAAATATTTCTTCCAACATGACAGTTAGGAAAACAATATCTGGAAGTCCTTTGAGATATATATTTCATCTAGAGAATGTTGGAAAGGAAATGTTACAATTGCATTGTACTATATTTAATAGGGTGTCACAGAAACAGCGTCTGATTTCTCTACAGAATGATTCAGGCGTGGAATGGAATTCTGAACATAATCTTTAAGACCTATGTTTGATATAAAATAAAATCATTCAGAATATCTGTAGAAACAATCCATCTTTCTCGTAAGAGAATAAAGGGCAAATTATCAATCCTATCATACTGTAGCAAGCTAGACTTCAAGTTATTTCAGTTTAACTTTATCTCTAACATGACCTTTGGCCAAAAAAAGCAAAACAAAACAAAACAAAAAAACAGGAAAGAAATGAAAAATATGTGACTCAATCAAAACACATGGTCTAAGAATCAATAAGAATTTTTAACAATCAAAAAAATGACATGCAGTATATTTTATTGTACAATGTAAATAAATCCTAAGGTTATTAGAAATCTACCCTGAGCACAGTAAGGATTTTTCTGAAATTTGGAATGACCGCCAACCCCCAAAAGAGGTGACTGGATAAGTTTGATTATTTTTAAGACTTGCCTCCTTTAATGACCAAGTCCTGTAAATCAGGGGATCTTTTCCTCACCATACTGACCGACAGTTGAGACCTCCACGGCAACATTTTAATGAGGTTACTCCTAGATGTGGTTGGAGAAATGGTGGAAGGGCATGACCAGGAAACCATTTTGAACTTAAACTTGAAAAATAATAATTTAGTACTCAACAGAGGCCCTAATTAGTGGTCTCTTCCATGTTGTACATCCCAACAATTAATTTGCCAGCAGAACAAAAGTCCAGCTTAGAACCATAAGAAAAACTGAAGAATCAAACCATGCCTATATTTGGAAGAATATGTGGTACGATTCATTTAAACTAGATTATGTTAATTTACTGTCAACTCATTAAACCATAGACTGGCACATACTGAATATCCTACTGTGTATAGCCCAGGCATTAGTGCAAGGCTGTTAGGGGCAGAAGGATTAAAAAGGTGTGTGAGAGAAAGATCACATTAGTAACCACTCCTGAATAGATAGAACAGGCCACTTGAGTAGTAGTTTTACTAAGTAACATACATACAAATGGAACATGAGGGGCAAAGGGAGGAAATTTAGAGGAACAAGAAAAAAATGATTAATGAAGTAGCAACTTACATTGGAAGGTCAACATTTATTAGTGGGTAGTAATGACGAACAGGGAGGACAACCCTCAGGACAGACAGAACGTAAAGAATTGCTATTGCCTCCATGACCCCAGGAAGGAAATTGTTTATTTTTGTTCTGAAAACTGGGGCCCAGAATCATCTTTCTTATCACCTAATAAATTAATATTTGTGAAATAAAATATATCTATCCTTGTCAGTGCTACTTGCAGTAATTTTGTCCCAATTGCTTAGGTAAACACTCTGAATCGAGTTTCTCCTGCCTTCCAGAGTAGGGAAAGGAAAGTGAATAATTTCCAGCCCACAAGTGAGGTTACAAGTGTGAAGAATGACTCAGAGAGTGAGCAGAGGATGTGGAGAATGGAGCCCCGGGGCACCAACAGCATCCCGAAGACAGCCAGAGGGACAAGAGCCAGGAAAAGAACAGGGACGCCTGCTCACAAGCTATGTGAGGCCAACATTTCAAGGAGACCAATGAGGGGGACCAAAAAAATGAGGGGAGATCATTGGAAATTCATAACAAGTCCAATTCCCATAGAGTGCTGGAGGTGGAAAGTAGAATGTGTTGAATTGAGTCAAGAATTGGAAGACTTATAGGCTGAGCGATGCCTGACCATGTTAATTAAGCATTTACTGGGCAGGCCAAAGTCAAGTAAAAAATTGGAGTAATTTCCCTGTACCCTCCTATAATAATGCTGTAAGTCCTTGCTCAGAAGAGTCAGACTATCTTGAAGCCAGAAACAAATTAAGCTTCAGCACATGGCTAAGGGCACAGAGTTGTAATCTTCAGTGGTACCTCCCGGGTTAGAAGAGAGTACCTTCCATATTCAAAATTGCAGAAGCTGGCTCGGCGCCTGTGGCTCAATCGGCTAAGGCACCAGCCACGTACACCTAAGGTGGCGAGTTCTAATCCCCAGCCCAGGCCTGCCAAACAACAATGATGGCTGCAACCAAAAAATGGCCAGGCGTTGTGGCAGGCGCCTGTGGTCCCGGCTGCTTGGGAGGCTGAGGCAGGAGACTCGCTTGAGCCCAGGAGTTGGAGGTTGCTATGAGCTGTGATGCCATGGCACTCTACCTAGGGGGATAACTTGAGGCTCCGTCTCAAAAAAACAAACAAACAAACAAAAAAACAAAATTGCAGAAGCTAGGAAACAAAAGACCTCCCTGACTTATCTATATGTTACAGACAAAGGTAAAAGCCAGATCCTAAGATTGCTTCTGAATTTTGTTTCGCAAGCATGAAACTTGACTCATAGGTCAAAAACAAAACAAAACAAAACAAAACAAAACACCCAACCCGAGAGAGAGAGCTGGGAGCTCGTGGGAGAAGTTGCTTCAATCGCGCTTTAGGCAGCCAACAATCAGCCTGAGAAGACATGACCACCAATGCTGGCCCCTTGCACCCATACTGGCCTCAGAACCTAAAGCTGGATAACTTTGTACCTAATGAATACTCCACCTGGCATCTCCTGGCTGGCCTCTTCTCTGT
>CAUYQV010051050.1:0-19551 GCA_963574575.1 Galagoides demidoff
GTTGTGGCAGGCGCCTTGTGGTCCCAGCTACTTGGGAGGCAGAGGCAGGGGACTCGCTTGAGCCCAGGAGTTGGAGGTTGCTATGAGCTGTGATGCCATGGCACTCTACCCAGGGGGATAGCTTGAGGCTCCGTCTCAAAAAAAAAAAGTTCTAAAACTGGGGTGGCACTGGCCACATACACCAAGGCTGGTGGGTTCAAACCTGGCCCAGGCCAGCTAAACAACAGTGACAACTGCAAGAACAACAAAAAATAGCCATGCATTGTGGCAGGCACCTGTAGTCCCAGCTACTTGGGAGGCTGAGGCAAGAGAATCACTTGAGCCCAAGTTTGAAGTTGCTGTGAGCTGTGATGCCACAGCATTCTACCCAGGGAGACAACTTGAGACTCTGTCTCAAAAAAAAGAAAAAAGTTCTAAAACTGGATTATGGTGGCTGTCACACAACTTCATAAATTAACTAAAATTCATTAAATGGGTTAATTTTATGATACATAAATTGTACCTCAATAGCATTGTTTTTTTTTTTTTGTTTGTTTGTTTTTTGAGTCAGAGTCACACTTTCGTACCCCTTGGTAGAGTGCTGTGGAGTCATAGTTCACAGCAACCTCAAACTCATAGGCACAAGTGATTCTCCTGCCTCAGCCTCCTAAGTAGCTGGGACTACAGGTGTACCACAACACCTGGCTATTTTTAGAGATGGAGTCTTTCTCTTGCTTAGGCTGGTCTCAAACTCATGAGCTCAGGCAATCCACCTGCCTCAGCCTCCCAGAGTGCTAGGATTACAGGCATGAGCCACCATGCCCAGCCTACCATTTTTTTTTTTTTTGAGACAGTTTCACTATGCCACCCTCAGTAGAGCACTGTGGCATCACAGCTCACAGCAACCTCAAACTCTTGGGCTTAAGCAATTCTCTTGCCTCAGCCTCCCAAGTAGCTGGGACTACAGGTGCCTGCCACAACGCCCAGCTATTTTATGTTGTAGTTGTCATTATTGTTTAGCAGGACCAGACCAGATTCAAAACTACCAGCCCCAGTGTATGTGGCCAGCACCCTAACCACTGAACTATAGGCACCGAGCTTGGCTTAGTATTTTTCAAATGACAAAATATATTTATGCAAAATATTAGAGTCCTGGAACTAAGCCTAGGAAATCATCTAATTCCACTCTTCTTATTTTCTCCAAGTGGAAATTAAAAAGATCAGTATACAATTCTCAGTTACTCTGGGAAAGCCAGCTCATTTCTCAGTTGAGAAAACATTTCACAGATTGGTATGCTGTGTCATGCAGGGGAGAGAGGCAGGTAGACTTCTTCCTAAAAACACCAGTATCAAGTCACTGCTAGTCACTTTGGGGCTGCAACCTGTGTTCTGCCTCCAAGAATCTCAGGGCACGTATATACCTATGAGACATCACTTGGGGCCTGTGCACACGCTGTTTCCTTTGCCTTTAGTTCCTGCCATGTCCCCCATACTTTCTACCTCCACTATCTCTCAAGAGTTTCCTGCTCTGGTAAGCCTTCCCTGACAACTTTTGTTATAATCATGGTCAGCCTCCCTGCTAGACTCCATACAATAGAAGTGCTCAACCTGGGACAGCCCCCGCCCCCCCCTCACCGGGGATGTTTGGCAATGTCTGAGATATTTTTGGTTATGATATGGGGAAGGGAGTATTGAACCTGGCCTCTAATAGATCCCGCTGACTGTCCTGCAGGCACAGGTCATCCCCCACAATTATGTGGCCCAGCATATCAATTGTGCTGAGGCTGGGGAGCGACTATATCCAAAGAAGCTCTTTCAGGACAAGAATTTTGTTTTCCCATAATTTTAGCTTTTGGACTTGGGCTGTGCCCAGCTGAGAGAAATAGAGGTTCAGTAATTGAATAGTTGAGGACCCTTGTTTTACCTTCCAGGCTCATTTCTGCCTGAATTCAGAGGTTTGTGACAAATGGTTGACTGTATAAACAGACTTCTGTCTTTTTGGCAGAGGCTCCCACTGGCCTTTCTCATAGCTTTTTGGTGTTCTCTTAGGCAGTTATCGTCCATCTACTATGTTAAATCATAGAACTTATCTTTGGTATCTGTTCTCCCCCTATCCTACACTGCCCCTGGCCTGCTACTTCTCCCTAGTCAGGACCTCTTTATTTCTCATTGTATTCCTTCCTTGCCTTATCCCCCTTTTCTAGACTGCTTTCATTGTTACCCTTTAACCCACAAGTCATAGTCACACCTGTATTAATTTCCTATTGGTGCTACAAACGACCACAAACTTACTATTCTGGAGGTCAGAAGTCTAAAACCAGTTTACTCAGCTAAAATCAAGCTGTCAACAAGGCTGGTTCCTTCTGAAGGCTCTGATAGATGAATTAGCTTCTTTGACCTTTTCAGCTTCTAGTCACCACATGTCTTCTTTGGCTTATGGCCTTCTCTTCTGTCTTCAAGTGCATCATTCCTGTCTTCTCTGACTCTGACTTTCCTGCCTCCCTTTTATAAGGACTGATGTTGATTATGTTGGGCCCACCAGGATAATCTCCCCATTTCAAGATCCTTAATAACATCTGCAAAGTTCCTTTGCATATAAGGTAACATTCACAGGTTCCAGGGATTAGGATATAGACATGTTTGGGCGGCCGTGATTCAGCTTACCACACATGTCTATCTTGAATCAACTTGGTCAAAGAAGATCTCTCACAAAAGAGATGGAGCATAGATTTCCACTTTTCTATTCACAAGAGATGGCATAGGAACTCTTCTTTGCATAATAGTTTTTTCTTGCTTGGTGTGTTTTGAAGAACCTGTGTGTGCAAGTTTCCTTTCTCCTGGTCACAAAATCAGTAACTGTTTAATATTAGTGTTTTGGGGTATCTGTTTAACTGTGGAACTTGAATAAATGTGCCATAATCACCACTCTGAACATCATTCATTTCCAAAAGGTTTCAAGACTGTGGTGCTGCCTTGACTCCCCTGTCTGGATTTCCTTGGGCATAAGGCTCAACTCCAGGTGAGGAGTTCCAGGAAGAAACTGATTGTGGGTATTGCACTCAGATGTAGGTGTCCCCTCACTACCTTGCCTCTGCATGGTTCACCAGAGGGCCTCAGCATGAAATGCTGACCTGCTGGTTTGCCATCAGCTGCCATTTGCAGTACCCCAGTATAAGATAAGAATGTTTCTCCTTTCATGTCCAGCCCTTGCCAGTGGAGCTGCCTATAAGGTTCTGCCATCTTTTCTGGGCCTTGCCCTGTTCTTACCTGTATCGGTATGAGGGTGATTCCTGCTCAGGATATTTGGTGCCTGGGTTGTCCCCAAGAAGACAGAGAAGAGTGGAAGTACTAGGAGGCAGGTAGGGGTCTGGACATTGCAGATTTCTCTGAAGATCATTTTCTACCTATAGCAAATGAGGACTTCTAACACCCATCCTATTATCACTCTCAACAAAATTAGCATTAAGTTCTGACTTACTCTACCATCCAGTAGAAAATATTGAAATTTCCTTAAATTCTTTCTAAAGCAAAACAAAAAAAAACACTGCTGTTTTATAGCTCTAATTGAGATCTATGAAAAGTCATCCATTCCAAGTGTACAGTTCAGTGATTGTAATATATTCTCAGTTGCACAACTTTTTACTATTATCTAATTTTAGAACACTTTCAACATCCCCAAAAGAAACCCCTTAACCATGAGCAGCCATTCTCCATTTCTGCCCCCCACCAAACTCCTCCTTTTCTTACTTAGCATAGGGTCTTCAAGGTCCATCCATGTTATAGCACATGAAAGACTTTATCCTTTTTTTTATTGCATAATAGTTTTTTCTTGTTTGGTGTGTTTTGAAGAAGCTATGTGTACAAGTTTCCTTTCTCCTGGTTACAAAATCAATACTCTCACACACTGCTGGTAGGAATGTAAAGTGGTACAGCCACTTTGGAAAACAGTTTGGTACTTCCTAAAGAAGTTAAACATATAACAGAATTACCATATAACCCAGAAATTCTACCTTTATGTATATACCCAACAGCTTTAGGTAGAGTGCAATGGCATTATAGCTCACAGCAACCTTAAACTCTTGGGCTCAAGCAATTCACTTGCCTCAGCTTCCTGAGTAGCTGGGACTACAGGCACCCGCCACAACACTAGGGTATTGTTTTTGTTTGTTTTGTCTTTGTTTAGCAAGCCCAGGCTGGGTTCAAACCCACCAGCCCCAGTGAATGTGGCCGGCATCTTAACCCCTGAGCTACAAGCACCCACCCAGACTTTATTCTTTTTATTGCCAAATAATGCTCCACCATATAGGTAGACCTTATTCTTTTTATGTATTCATTCATTGGTGGACATTATGTTGTTTCTACTTTTTGGCTATTACAAATAATACTGTTATGAATACTGGCATACAAGTTTTCATGTTTCCTTTTCTGTTGAGTATATACATAAAGGTAGAATGTGGAGAGTTTCAGTCCTCCACATCCTCACCAATACATCTATTATCTATATTTTTTATTATAGATGTCCTAGTGGGTGTGAAGTGGCATCCGTTGATTTTGATTTTCATTTCTCTAGTGACTAAATGATGTTGGGCATCTTTTCATGTGTTTACCACCTATTTTTGGGGGGGCCAGGGCCAGGCTTGAACACACCACCCCTGGTATATGGGGCCGGTGCCCTACTCCTTGAGCCACAGGCACCGCCCTACCGCCTATTTTTTATCTACTTTCAAGAAATGGCTATTCAAAATTTCTGCCCGGTGTTTAAGTGGGTTGTCTTTTTTATTGTTGGGTTATAAGAATTCTTTAAATATTTTGGAATCAAGTCCTTATCAGATATATGATATGCAATATTTTCTCTCATTCTGCTTTAATATACTTTGGCACTATTTTAGTACATCTCTTTTAAAAAGCTGCCATCTGCCAGGCAGTGCCTATGGCTCAAAGGAGTAGGGTGCCAGCCCCATATGCCAGAGGTGGTGGTGGTGGGTTCAAACCCAGCCCCGGCCAAAAACTGCAAAAAAAAAAAAAAAAAAAAAAAGCTGCCATCTGCCAAAATACAAAAGACTGACCAAATTGTTCTAATTCCTGAATTGCTAATTAAACAGCATGACATTTCTATGAATGGATAATGAGGCTTGGGGTCCTTTTGTCACCACCTACACTAGTTCATGGCACCTTTCAGGTCACACCATAGCCACAGGCTACTCACTACTTCAGTCGACATGGCTCAAAAAAAATTTTTTTTATTATTTTGGGTGGTTGTTCTTACTGAGTCTCCTGAAGAGGGAGATTCAGGTTTCCTTGTTTGTTTTGAGAAAGTCTCACTCTGTCACCCTGGGTAGAGTGCAGTGGCATCATCATAGCTCACCTGCAACCTCAAACACCTGGGCTCAAGCAATCATCCTGCCTCAGCCTTCCAAATAGCTGGAACTACAGGCCACAATGTCCAGCTAATTTTTTTTTTAAATTTTTTGTAGAGACAGGGTCTTGCTCTTGCTCAGGCAGGTCTCTAACTCCTGAGCTCAAGCATCCCGCTGCCTCAGCCTCTGCAAGCCGCTGGGATTACAGGTGCTCAACATGGCACCTGGTTGGGTTTTTCCATTTTTTTTTAGGAGTCGGGGTCTCATTCTCATTCAGGCAAATCTCAAACTCCTGAGCTCAAGTAATTCTCCCCCCTCAGCCTCCCACAGTGCTGGGAGTACAGGCGTGAGCCACTGTGCCTGGCTGGTTTTTTTGTTGTTATTGTTGTTTGTTTGTTTGGGGGAAAAAATTTTCATTCTTTTAGAGTAGTTCTGATGTTTAGGCTCTTGAATAAACAATTCTCCATTGTACTAAACATATTTATTGATCATGTAACAAGCAACAGACATTGCTAAATGCTTTATATGCAAGACTTCATTTAATTCTTAAAATAACCCTGGAGATAGTTATGATTCTCATAACTATGAGATGAGATGAAGAAACTGCAAGTTCATAGAGTTCAGATAACTTGCTGGACCAAAACAATTAGTCAATAGCTCTAGGTTAGGACTAGGTCTGATTTCAAAGTCAGTGTTTTTAATTACTGTGCTACAAATTACTCCATGTTGCCCTATAGAGATGGGGTCTTAGGTGGTTGTTCTTACTGAGTCTCCTGAAGTCCTGAAACCTGGAGGGATATAGAATGAAGGAAGATAAGGAGCTGAGAAAGCAAGATCCATGAAGAGCATATCTCAGTGGGGAGAGGAGAATGAGTTTTCCCAAGTTTGAGGAGTAGCCCAGGAATATAATTCTAGGCAGGCTTTTCTGATTTATTGCTGCATCTGAGTATACCTCCAGCTGCTTGACTCTTCCACCCTAGGGCAGGAACACCTGTAATATTTACAGGGGACACACTCCAAGAACATTATAGACAGAATGAATGGGCAAGTGTGGTTAATCCACACAAGGCAATATTATTCAGTTATAAAAAATAGAGTACTGACACATGGTATGGCTGGATGAACCTCGAAAACTTTATGCTGAGTGAAAAAAAAAAACAGACATGCAAGACTTCATGGCATGAGTCCATTTATATGAAATGTCCAGAATATGAAAATACATAGATTTGCACAGAATTTCTGTTGCATAGAAAACAAATAAGTAGTTGCTAGGGACTATAGAGAGGGAGAATAGAGAGCGACAGATAAAGGATAGTGGGTTTCTTTCTGGGGCAATGAAATGTTCTGGAATTAGTAATGATGGCTGTACAACCTTATGAATGTAGTGAATTGTGCACTTTTAAAGGGTGAATTTTATGATGTGTGAATTATATCTCAATTAAAAGGAAAACATGGTATATAGCTCCACAACCTGAAGCCCTGACCCCAGGCCCCACAGCCAGGGACCCAGTGTCCAGGGCAAAAATTGAAGCTGTTTCTCATGCAGGTCAGGGAAATGGAAGCACGGTAGCCACCTAGTGGCCCAGAACCCTTGCCTTCCTGCTGCTCCTAGACCCTGTGTCTCAGATCCAGCCAGATTCCTATGACATTTGCCTTCTCACTGCTCAGAACTGGTGCACTTCTGAAGCCTCTCTTTAGATTCCACTCAGGATCAACAGCCTAATTCGGTGGAAAGCACTCCTGTGAAAGCTCACTCTAGAGAAAGCACTCTCAAATATATTGGAACTCAGAAGCTGGACAGGGTGGTGTCTCAGCTACAGCCACTGAGAGTCTAAGGACAAAAGCATAAGGCAAAGCTCTCCAATGTCACTCCTGGCTCCAGAAGCTTGGTAGACCAGATTAGGGCAGTGCCTAGAGGAACCCCAAGCATTGACCTTGGTCATTGGGGTGACTTGGGCCTTGGCAGGACTCTGTGAACAAACAGGGGAGTGGAATTTGTACCCAGCTAAGATCAAAGGATGGGTTTACAGCCAGCTCTATCATTTTCTAGCCCTATGACTCTGGACATGTCATTTAAATTCTGCAAGCCTACTTCTTCCATTGCAAATGAGAAGACTTGCTCTGCTTACCTCACATGACTAAAGAAGAGAAAATGTGTATGTGAAAGTATTTTGTTTTTTTATAAATTCTTTTTTGTTAATTGTTCATTTGTCAAGAGAAATTACTCCTCAGTACATATTCATAGTTCAGGAACATAGGCTAATGACAAATTTTTAGGTAAATAAACCCAAAGAAATTCTTTAAATTCCAAAATCACTTTACTCTCTGAAAGATACCAGCCTTCCTCATCTTCTCAGAATCTCCCAGAGAATCGCAATTTCTGTAGAAATTCACTTATGCCTTTTTTTTTTTGGTTCAGCTACAGCAAACATATAGAAAACAGCAACCCCCGGGATACAGTAAATGCTCCAACAATATGAAACTGTAGGCATCTGGGCAGGAGGTCACACATTTGAGATTTGTTCAAAGCACTAGAAGCCATGGTAGTTACTGTCCTTGATGCGTATGCCAACCACAACATGGCCTCCTGGCTGACAGAGAAATGAATTGTCTGGAAAGTGTCTTATAAAAGGCAAATGAAATTATCAATCAAATGAAACCAAGCATCTTGAAATTTCCCCCTAAGTTCTTTATGTTCAGGTATTTGGGCCTAGAAAGACCAAAATGACCCGAAGGAATTTGAGGTTGGAAAAATCCTATTTTCCTAGACTTAGTACTTGCTTAGACCACAGTTATAGTAAAAAATGTCCTGGAAAGGGAGAATAATTTCCACAGAGGGCTGTTTATGAATAAAAGTGGTGTCCTAGAGAAAGGTGGTCCAAAGCAGAATGACCTCTCCTTCTTCCTTTGTTCACAAGCCCCATTTTTTCTTCCATGGCCTTTCCTGCTGTTTTGTTTGTTTGTTGTTTTAGAGACAGGGTCCTGAGGTATGCCCCAGGATGGAGTGCAGTGGTGCAGTCATAGCTCATTGTAGCCTTGAACTCCCGGGCTCAAGTAATCTTCCTGCCTCGGCCTCCCAAGTAGCAAGGACTACAGGTTCCTGCCACCTTTCTCAGCCTGGTGTTCTTTTGATATACCCTCAAGTTTAGAGTCTTTTCTAGCCATCTCCAGTATATAATAGGTCCATCAAAGGCAATCTTCACTTCTGCTAAAGTGTTTTTGATCTCTAGCATTTCTTTATGGTCCTTTCTTAGGATTTCCATCTCTCTGCTGCCCCTGCCCATCTGTTCTTGCATACTGTCCACTTTCTCCATTAGAGCTCTTAACATATGAATCATAGTTATTTTAAATTCCAGATATCATTTCAGCACACCTGCTGTGTCTAATTCGCTGTTTGCTCAGTCCCTTCAAATTTTCTCTTTCCCTCCCACCTTGGCCTTGTCACATGCCTTATAATTTCTTCTTCTTCTTTTTTTTTTTGAGACAGAGTCTCACTTTGTCACCCTTGATAGAGTGCCATGGCATCATCATAGCTCACCGCAACCTCAAATTCTTGGCCTTAAGTGATCTTTTTACTTCACCCTCCCCAGTAGCTGAACTCCTGAGCTCAAGCAATCCACCTGCCTTGGCCTCCCTAAATGCTAGGATTACACGCATGAGCCACCCCTCTTGACCTTGTATCTACCTTGTTGTCTCCAACTTTAGAGACAATTGTCTGCCCTGTGACCTCACTTTTCTTACAGACCTAAGAATAACCGTTGATTTTGTTTTTCAGTTTGTTTAGCTTTTAGCTTGTCTTTAGGAGGGAGTGACAGCTCCCAAGTTCCTTACACTTGGAACCAGAAAACAGAAGTCCCTTCGTGCTGTTCTTGTTATGTTGGCTTTTCAAAATTTGATTTTTTATTGTAGTAAGATGTACATAGCATACAATTTATTGTTTTAACCATTTTTAAATGTGCAGTTCAGTGGCAGTAGGTTATTCTGCAACTAGCACCATCATCCATTGCTAGAACTTTTCTATCTTTCCTAAACTAAAACTTTGTCCCCATTAAACACTAACTCCCCACCTTCTCCCCACCCTCAACACCATGGCAACCACCATTCTGCTCCCTATCTCTGTGGGAGACTGCTCTGCATGCCTAATCTAAGTGGAATACAGTATTTGATTTGTTCTTTTTTTTTTTTCTTTTGGTAGAGACACTCACTCTTGCTCAGACTTTTCTCAAACCCCTGATCTCAATCAATCCTCCTCCCTCAGCCTCCTAGAGTGCTAGGATTACAGGCATGAACCACTGTGCCTGGCCTATCTGTCCTTTGGTGTCTAGCTTCCTTCACTTAGCATAGTGCTTTAATCCATGTTGTAACATGTGTCAAGAATTTCCCTCCTTTTTAAGGCCGAATAAAATTCCATTGAATGTCTATACCACGTTTTGCTTATCTGTTCATCCATCAATAGACCTTAAGATTGTTTTAATGTTTTGGCTATTGTGAATCATGTGCTTTTTACTTTTTGCAAATACATTATTTTCAGAAACCAACTGAAAAGTTCTCCACAGGAACATCAGAGTCTTCAAAGAATGGCATTGTACAGTAGTTGTCATTGCAGTACCTGAGAGCAGGAATAGGGGAAGAAGTTAGGGTTTGCCCCAGTAGAAGGAGTATGGGGTGGGGTGTGAAGAAAGAGAGCAGGATGGAAGAAGGTCTGTCTCACCAGAGAAGCTTTAAGGAGAACAGAAGATCCAAAGGTGAAGGTTACAAATTAGGGCATAACTGGGTCTACCTAAGAAGTATGAGGATGTGGGCATGTCTGTGTGTGCATGGGTGTAGGTGCATGTTTGTGGGAGTTGACACTTGTACTGAAGACATAGTCTTGTCCTGAGAGGGGCAGTGTCCCATGTTCAGTTGGGAGGGAAATTCCAACTTGATAAATTCTTAGGAATCTGCCCCACAGTCTTAGAAAATATAGAAGCCCAGGAACTGACACTGCAGACTATAGGCCACAAAAGTGAGGATTTCCAGGCCTAAGACAATGTCATGAGGAAGTTTTTTTGTTTTTTGCAGGTTTTTTTTTGGCCGGGGTCAGGTTTGAACCTGCTACCTCTGGTATAGGTAGCAGGGGCCATCACCCCTACTCCTGGGGCTTATACTGGGGCCATCACCCTACTCCTCTGAGCCACCGGCACCGCCCTCATGAGGAAGTTTTAAGTCACTTGTTTCACCTTTTGGAAAACTTTTTTTTTTTTAAAGACAGAGTCTTTCTTTATCATGTCAGTGGAGTGTCGTGGCATCACAGATCATAGCTATCTCCACCTCCTGGGCTTAGGTTATTCTCTTGCCTCAGCCTCCTGGGTAGCCTGCCACAATGCCTGGCTATTTTTCTTTTTTTTTTTTGCAGTTTGACCGGGCCCAGGTTTGAACCTGCCACCCTCAGTATATGGGGTGTATTGGGCCAGCACCCTACTCACTGAGCCACAGGCACCACCCCCCTTAGAAAACTTTAAGCCAGCAGTTCTCAACCTGTGGGTCGCGACCCACAGGAACTGTATTAAAGGACTGTGGCATTAGGAAGGTTGGGAACCACTGCTTTAAGGAATGTTGAGGGGCCGTTCAGTATAGCCAAGTGTGCATGAACTTTGGCTTTGGACAGACTTAGATCCAATCCTGGCTCTAGTTGCCCTTGCAGAACCTGTTTCTTCAATTGCAAAATGAGAACACAGCTACCGGCTTCAGCTTTCTTTAAGTGAGAGGATCTGATCATGTGCCTCCAGAGTAGTGAGTGCCCTACTACCTTAAGGAAACAGCTACCAAGGGCATAAATGCCTCAGGCCTTATGAGGCTGGTCCCATAGGGGTGGCTCACACAGGACTGGTTCAGCCACCACCAAAAGTGGCAACTAATAGGTAAGGCAAAACTGGCAAGTGATGATTATCAGAAAGAACTCTTGGTTCAGCGCCTGTGGCTCAAGTGGCTAAGGTGCCAGCCACATATACCTAAGGTGGCGGGTTCAAATTCAGCCCAGGCCTGCCAAATAACAATGACAGCTGCAACCAAAAAATAGCTGGACCTTTTGGCGGGTGCCTGTGGTCGCAACTACTTGGGAGGCAGAGGCAGGAGACTCGCTTGAGCCCAGGAGTTGGGAGGTTGCTGCGAGCTTTGATGCCACGGCACTCTACCCAGGGGGATAGCTTGAGACTCTGTCTCAAAAAAAAAAGAAAGAACTATTATTTTCCTCTTTTAATATAGACTCTCTTTCCCAGGGACAAGGCTATGTCCTCATCATAAGTGTCTGTGTCTGACCACCCCATATTCCTCTTGACAAATCTTTTCAAAATCAGTCTACTGCTGGAAGAAAAAACAAGACTGGCCATACTCTGCCTGTGGCATAGCTCTCTCTCCCACACCCTGCTAGACTATCACCCAAGCTCTGGTTAGAAGTATTCATAGATGGGGATCTTGCGAAGCAATGTTGTGAAACATTGCTTTGGAAGACTGTCCTAGTTGTTTTAAATTCTAAAAGGCTGAACTTTCAGCCATGCAGGCCTTTGCCCCTGGAGTCCTCATTGGTCCTGTGAATACTTTGGAGAGGGAATAGACAGGGTTAGGAGACAAGGAGATGAATGGATCATGGTATAGCCTCTAGAACACCCCCACACAAAGTAAACGCTTTGTAAATATCTGTCAAGCTGAATGGCTCTGAAGGTAAGGAAAGAGAGTGCCAGGCAGTATATTTTAGGGAGGTTAAATAAAACATCTTAGAGACACAGAAATCTCTGGAGAGCATGCTCTGAGATGTCCAGTTCTGAGGGACATAACATACTGAAAAGGATGATTCCCTGGGAAATAGAGTCTATTCTAGAAGAGGAAAATAAGAGTCCTTTCTGATCTAGGAGTTGGAGAAATCAGAAGTTCTGGCTGGTGGACATTACACCAGAAGTCACGGACATGACTTTGGGTAAGGAGAAAGGAAGCTGAGGATAAAGACCTCCATGATGGAGAAGTTTGCTCCTAGAGAGTAATAGGACCTCCAGAGGCAGGAGGGGTGGCAAAGGAGTTGGCAGGAAGTACACCTCCAGAAGGGAGGGTTGCATCTGCTCCTCTTTCACCTTAATTTTCTACTTGGGCCACAGCTCTTCCCCAAACCCTGATGAAAATTCCCTTTCCTCAGTTCTTTGAAACACATTTTGAAAAATCTTCTATTTGCCACCGGTAGGTTCTATGGAAGGAAACACTACCTAAACCAGAGCACGTCTTATTTATTTATGTATTTATTTATTCTTTGGGGAACTATTTTCTTATACTAACATCTATTTTATTTGATTTTATTTGGTTTTTTTTTCTTTTTTATTAAATAATAATTGATTTTTATTTGGGTTCCACAGTATGGAGAAAATTCTAACACAGAGACAAAGAGTTACAAATCCTGGCAGTTTTTTAACAGCCTCTCTTGTAAGATACTCTACTCTTTATACAGAGAAGGCAAAAGCAATTTTATTATAAGATCTGTACAAAAATTAGTTAACCTGGTAGCATAAATTATTTGCATGCCTCCAGTGGGTTAAAAATTTTATATATTACATATTTAAATATATATTTATTATGCTTTTAAAATATATATTTCAACTTTCTTTTATTTTTTTTTTTTTGAGACAGAGTGTCACTATGTTGCCCTTCGTAGAATGCTGTGGCATCACAGCTCACAGCAACCTCAAACTCTTGGGCTTAAGCAATTCTCTTGCCTCAGCCTCCCAGTAGCTGGGACTACAGGTGCTCGCCACAACCCCCAGCTATTTTTTGTTGTAGCTGACATTGTTGTTTAGCAGACTTGGGGTGGGTTTGAACCTGCCACCCTTGGTGTATGTGGCTGGTGCCATAATCACTGTGCTATGGGTGCTGAGCTAACTTTGTTTTACTTCAAAGGTTATTTTGTTAAAAATAGCTGGCATTGGTGGTGCCTGTGGCTCAGTAGGTAGGGTGCCAGCCCCATATATTGAGGGTGGCAGGTTCAAACCCAGCCCCAGCCAAATCGCAACAAAAAAATAGCCAGACATTGTGGCGGGCGCCTGTAGTCCCAGCAACTCAGAGGCTGAGGCAAGAGAATCGCCTAAGCTCAGGAGTTGGAGATTGCTGTGAGCTGTGACGCCATAGCACTCTACTGAGGGTGATAAAGGGAGACTCTGTTTCTACAAAAAAAAAAAAATAGCCAGGCGTTGTGGCTATACCAGTACCATAAAGTTCACCCTTTTAAAATGTATATAGTTCAGGGGGTTTTAGTATATTCACAAAGTTGTGCAACTAGACACAATCTTTTTGAGAAACAGAGATGACTTTCTCACAAGACTTGTTAGTTGATCACACAGCTAGCATGCTGCTGCGGTAGGAATTGCCAGGAGACCACTTGGAATAGTAGAAAAGGGCCTGCGCTAGGAACCTAAAGACCTGGGTTCCATTTCAGAGCCCATAACGCCTACTCTACAGTTGCCTTACCAGTAAAACGAGAGGGCTACCCAAAATGCTCTCTCGTTTTCTTTTCAGTTCTACTCTGACCTGCTCATATATAACTCGAGTGTTTGTTTTTCCCTTGGGCTAAAATAATGGTGAACCTTGGAGCTTGATGAAGTGGATTCTGTGGAGCCCTAGGATTCAGAAGGCCTAGGGGAAGAGGAAGCAGAAGGATAATATGCTCAGAGTTTGGCCCTGCCGAATTTTCCCAAGGAGATGAGCTCATCACTCTCTGGGTCACTCTCTGGCCCCCTGTCACCCAACACCCTAATTTCTGGGCTCTCTTTGAGAATTCTCCATGAGGGTTGCTGCTTCTTGTTATCCTCAGGAAGCTGCAGTCTGAATCTCAGACAGGATGATCAAGAGTGCTGCAGCTCCTGCAGCTCCAGCAGTTCCAGCATCTGCTTCTTTTTTTGGAGAGTCTCATTATGTCACCCTTGGCAGACTACGGTGGCATCACAGCTCACAACAACCTCAAACTCTTCTCTTGCCTCAGCCTCCCAAGTAGCTAGGACTAAAGGTGCCCGTCACAACACCAATGCAGTTGTCATTGTTGTTTAGCTGGCCTGGGCCAGTTTTGAACCCACCAGCCTCAGTGTATGTGGCTGGTGCTATAAGCACTGTGCTATAGGTGCTGAGTCCAGCATCTTCTTCTTTTGCCCTCAGTAGAGTGCCACGGTGTCATAGCTCATAGCAACCTCAAACTCTTGGGCTTAAGCAATTCTCTTGACTCAGCCTCCCAAGTAGCTGGGACTATAGGTGTCTGCCACAACACCAAGCCATTTTTTTTTTTTTTGGTTGTAGTTGTCATGGTTGTTTGGCAGGCCCAGGCTGGGTTTGAACCCACCCGCCAGCTCCAGTGTATGTGGCTGGCACCCCAGCCTCTGAGCTATAGGCACCAAGCCCCAGCATCGGCTTATTGATGGGCATCTCTGGCCTTAGCAGTTCCCAGAAGTGGCTGGGAGCTTCCCTGGCCCAGTTACCTCCTGTGGCAGAGGAGTCTAATATACTAACCACAATTTCAGGACCAGGATCATGGTTTTGCAGATTGGATTCCTGCCCCCAGGTGAGATCTTTTATCATGAGGCATTCAGTTCTGAGGGGAAGGGAGATCAAGGGTACCTAAGTTTGCATTCATCTTATGGCTCAGGGTACAGCACACACAAGCCCTGGGAACATCACATCCTCTCTGTAGTATGTGGTTGGACATCTAGGTTTGCCAATTTCTGGTCGTTTTCCCCTGGATAGAGAGACAGTACAGGTAAGCAGGAAAATCTTAGTATATGTGGGGTCAGCCAACACATTAGCCCAGGCCCTCCCTTTTTCGGAACTTCCCAACCAATTAACCCCAAATCATGATTTAGTTCTCAGCACTCCTCCAAAGAAAATGGGCTCCCTGACCTCCCTGGATAGGTGAATCCCTCTTATACTTTCTCATAGCAAAACATAACTCTTCTTTATAGCATTGACCATAGTTACAATTTCAAACTTATTTGTGATTTAGGCATCTTTCTGAATGTGAACTCAGAAACCTAGAGATCCCTCACAAAGCCACTACCCGACCCAAGTCACTTCCAGTTCTCATCTGTCACACCAACTGTCACAGATCCCTCCTCCATCTGTCAAGAAGTCACCCACTCTTCCTCATTCCTGTGACCCCCATTTCAGCCCTTAACTCTCACACCTTTGATTCAACAGCCACCTAAGTGTCTGTCCTCTCTAAGCTGAGTCTTGTCCAATCATTTGGCTACAGAGTTATCCTTACGGCACAGATCACAGCAAAACCCTGTCCCTGAGATTGCAACCTGACACTGCACCGGGTGCAGTGGCCACCAAGGAGGAGGTGGCACAAGGGAGCGCTCTCAGCCGCCTAACCTGTCTCCTCCTCTGTGCCAGGGACTTGCTGGGCAGGAGGCGATGGGGTTTCCCCAGGGCCACTCAGGAATATCGGGCCAGAAACCAACGGGTCAGGACCCTGCAGCCTAATGAGCCTTGGGATGGGATACATCCGGTAAGCGGTTCCAGAAAGCGGCACCCACAGGTAAGGTGGCCCTGGGCTGAGGGGCGAGCCCTCAACAGGAAGTACCCAGACCCTCTCCTCGAATTCTCCCCTTCTATTGTCTGTAGCACAGCTGTCAGTATGAACAGGGGGCCGCGCCGCTGTGGAGACCTCTGAAAAATTACAGCGGCTGGAGACCATGCGCAGTTGCTCTGAGCCTGGAGCAAAAAAGCTGTGCTGGAGGTTCATGCTTTAAACTCGTTCACTCATATGATAAATACATACTGAATGCCTACTAAATGCCAAGGCAACATTATGCGCTGGAGGTACTGTAAGGAACCCAGACAACGTGCACGCTGTCTTAGAAAGCCCAGTCTAGAGAGAGAAACAGACCTGAATAATATAATTACAGAAATATAAAACTGCAACTAAAACTACTAATAAGAAATATTAAACAGCAATGACGCAATAGGAAGTGAGTGGGAAAGGATCTAATTTAGATAGAAGGTCAGGGAGCCCCCAGTTTTTTCCTTCCAGAACAGTCACTTGAAGGTGGAATGATTCTTCACAATGACATCTCATAGCGTCTCCCTCAACCATGGCATGTTTCGAGGTAGACGCTATGATTATGTTCTTGGCATTTGAGAAAACAGATAGTGTTTTCTTTTGAGTTTGAAGTTCATAGGAAGCTGAACGATTTAACCACACCTTCAACCCACCTTCCATCCTGTGTCCCAACACACCCAAATCCAGCCTTGTTTTCTGATGTGTTAAAGTGTGATGAAAGTGGTGAAATAATCCAGGAAAAGTGCTTAGCATAGGAGGGCTAGCACATAATCTGCCTTTGGTTACTGTTACCTGTTTTTTTTTTTCTATTTTAATTACCTCTATGATTCTCTCCTTCCCTTTACCTGCTGTTATTATTTTGTTTATCCAATTTTTTTTTGTTTTTTTGATACAGAGTCTCACTCTTGTCTCCCAAGCTGGAGTGCAGTGGTGTGATCACAACTCACTGCAACCTCAAACTCCTGGGCTTAAGAGATCCTCCTGTCTCAGCCTCCCAAGTTGCTAGGACTACAGGTGCATGCCACCTTGCCCAGCTAACTTTTTCTAATCTTTGTAGACATGGGATCTTGCTATGTTGCCCGGGCTGGTCTTCAACTTCTGGCCCCAAGAGATCCTCCCTTCTCAGCCAGTGCTAGGATTGCAGGCGTAAGCCCCGGGCCTTATCAGTTTGCTAGTTGTTTTTTTTTTTGAGACAGAGTCTCACTTTGTCACCCTGGGTAGAGTGCAGTTGCATCATAGCTCACAGCAACCTCAAACTCTTGGGTTCAAGCAATCCTGTTGCCTCAGCCTCCCACCTGACTGGGACTACAGGTGTCCACCACAATGATCAGCTATATTATTAGAGATGGGGTGTTGCTCTTGCTCAGGCTAGTTCTTCAACTCCTGAGCTCAAGCAATCTACCCACCTCAGCTTCCTGGAGTACTAGGTTTACAGGTGTGAGCCACCACACCTGGCCTCAGTTTGCTAGTATTTTTCTTGAGGATTTTTGTATCTATGTTCATCAGAGATATTGGCTTACAGTTTTCATTTTTTTGTGGTGTCCTTGTCTGGCCTTGGTATTAGTTTAATACTGTCATTATAAATTGCATTTGGAAATACTCCCTCTACCCTGTTTTTTTCAATGATTTTAAGAAAGATTGGTATTAATTCTTCTTTGAATGTTTGGTAGATTCAGTCATGAAACCATTTGGCCCTAGGCTTTTCCTTGTTGGGAGGTTTCTGATTACTACTTCAGCCTCCTCATTTGTTATTGTTCTGTTCATGCTTTCAATTTTTTTTTGATTCAGTATTGGTAGGTCATGTTTCTAGGAATTTAACCATTTCCTCTAGCCTATTCAATTTGTTAGCATATAATTGTTTATAATAGTCTCTTATAATCCCTTTTATTTATATTTTTGTCACCCTGAGTAGAGTGCTATGACATCATAGCTCACAGCAATCTCAAACTCTTGGGCTCAAGTGATTCTCTTGCCTCAGCCTTCCAACTAACTGGGACTACAGATGCCCACCACAATGCCCAGCTAATTTTAGAGACAGGGTCTTGCTCTTGCTCAGGCTGGTCTTGAACTCCTGAGATCAAGCAATCCACCCACCTCGGCTTCCCAGAGTGCTAGGATTATAGACGTGAGCCACTGAACCCAGCAAGACTAGCCAGCATAATCCTTTTTATTTCAAAGGAATATATTGTACTATCTCCTCTTTCATTTTTCTTTTCTAAAACAAAGTCTCATTATGTTGCTCTCAGTAGGGTGCAGTGACGTCACAGTTCACAGCAACCTCAAACTCTTGGGCTCAAGTGATTCTCTTGCCTCAGCCTCCCAAGTAGCTGGGGCTTATAGGCACCTGCCATAATGCCTGGCTATTTTTGTTGTTGTTGTTGCAGCTGTCATTGTTGTTTTAGCTGGCCCTGGCTGAGTTTGAACCTGCCAACCCCAGTGTATGTGGCCAACGCCCTGAGCCTCCTCTTTCATTTTTTATTTTATTTGAGTCTTTTCTTTTTAGTCTACCTAAGAGTTTGTCAATTTTGATTAGTTTTTCAATAGACAAACTTAGTTTTGTTGTTTTTTTCCTACAGTTTTTTTCTATTTTCTACCTCATATATTCCTGTTCTGATCTGTAGTATTTTTTTTCCTTTTGCTAATTTTGGTCTTAGTTTGTTCCTTTTTTTCTAACTCATTGATGTATACAGTTAGGTTAGGGTTTTGTGAGATCTTTAATCTTTTATGATGTAGGCATTTATTGCTATAAATTTCCCTCTTAGTAGTACTTTTCCTGTATCCATTCCTGTTTGATTTCCTCTTTGTCCCAGTGGTAGGTGTAAAGTGTGTTATTTAGTTTCCAGGAATTTGTGAATCTTCCTTTTTTCTTACTATTACTGATTTCTAGTTTCATTCTATAAAGGTAACAAAAGATACTTGGTGTGGGTGGTGCTTGTAGCTCGGTGGGTAGGGTGCTGGCCACATACACTAGGGCTGGCGGATTTGAATCCAGCCCAGGCTAGCTAAAACAGCAATGACAACTGCAACAAAACAATAGCCGGACATTGTGGCGGGCGCCTGTAATCCCAGCTACTTGGGAGGCTGAGGCAAGAGAATCACTTAAGCCCAGGAGTTTGAGTTTGCTGTGAGCTGTGATGTCATAGCACTCTACCCAGGGAGACATAGTGAGACTCTGTCTCAAAAAAAAAAAAAAAGATACTTGGTGTGATTTCCACCATCCTGAATTTTTGAAAATTTCTTTTGTAATAAAACATGTTATCTATCTTGGAGAATATTCTGTATGATGCTTGAAATTTTTTTCTGATGTGTGAAAGTTAATATGTCTGTTAGGTAAATTTGGTCTATAGTGTTGTTCAAGTGTGCTATTTTTCATTGACTTTCTGTATGGATGTTCTATCTATTATTGAAAGTGGAGTGTTGAAATCTTCTATTATTGCATTGATACCAATTTCTCTTTTCAGATTTGTCAATACTTGCTTTATATTCTTGTTTTTTTTTTTTTTTGGGACGGAGCCTCAAGCTATCCCCCTGGGTAGAGTGCCATGGCATCACAGCTCATAGCAACCTCCAACTCCTGGGCTCAAGCGAATCTCCTGCCTCTGCCTCCCAAGTAGCTGGGACCACAGGCGCCCGCCACAACGCCTGGCCATT